>AUXI01000795.1:0-11768 GCA_000482105.1 Crithidia acanthocephali | reverse complement strand
CGCAACCATCTACACCACTTGTCCGTCTGTATTCTTTTCCTTCATGGTTTTTTCTATTTTCTCCCCTTAAAAAGAGGATTGGTAGTCTCGTGCTTTACTCCGTGTACGATGAGATGGAAGGAGAAGAAAAGTAAAGATCGTTGGAATAATGGAGAAGATAGGGAACAGAAGCACGGGTGAGCAGAAAAAAGAAGAAAGCTTCCTCGACAAGAGGACAAGCGTTCTTTTCTCATGACGCTGTTGGGACTCACGTCTCCACCACCTCCGGCGACGCCACACTCAGCAGCTCGTACGGGTCATACCACACCGGAATGTGCAGCCCGTTCTGACCCTGTGGCGTGGCGGCCAGCACCTTCTCCAGACGGCCGCGCCACTCCTGCTGCGTCGCTTCGGCGTACGTCCGCTTCGCATTTAAGAAGCGCACCGTGTCCTCCTCGAGTGTGGTGCAGAGGGGTGGCACACGCAGCTCCACGGGCAGCCGCACGGCGGAGAAGATGTTCACCCGCGGCACCATCCACCGCTGCATGTCCACATTGTCGCTCAGCACCGCGCGGAGGTCACCGCCGCCTGGCCCGTCTGCGCGTGGCCGCTTCAGCCCGGTGCCACCGGCAAGTCCGGTGGTGTCGTCTGGCCGCGGCGGACGGAAGAGGAATCGCTGTTCGAGCACCAGCAGGACAGCCCCCCAGGCCGCACGCTTGACCTGTGGAATGAGCCGCTGGGTGCGCAGCCACGCCAAGTCAGGCGTGCGCTTCTGCTCCATGTTTGTCTGCCACGCCTGCTGAGACGTGGTGCCCCACGCCGCCACGCGCCACCGGCAGAGCTGCTCGACGAGCTGCATCAGCGCCTCCGCCTCCTCGTGCTGGATGAAGTGGGAGGCAAAGCGGCGGAAGGACAGCAGCCCGCCCAGCCGCTCAAACACCGTCTGCACGGCTGCACTCGAGGCCGCCAGGACGTCCATCAAGATGCGCATCTCCGCCGTTTCCTCCGTCATCTCGCACAGCCGCAGCAGCCCGGGCAGCGCCTCGAGGCGCTCGTCCGGGAAGGCGCGGGTGGCCTCGCCGCCCTTCACGTGGGCCAGCACAGAAAGCCAGAAGAGGTGTTTCATCTCAGGCGGCATCGACTTCACACCCGTCGCCGCCAGCGGCGCGGCAGCGGCGGCCGCGGCGTGGTGGTGTGTCTGTTTCATCGGTACCTTCACCGGTGGCCGGGGCATCGCCGCGCCGGGCGGCAGCGGCACCTTCACGCCCGGTACCGTCCCAGGGAGGCGGCCAGCAAATGGAGGTCTGACCGCCTCGGTGGTGGCGCGGGGTGCCGACACGGCGGACGGCGGCTGCGGCGGCGGAGGCGCACCTGCCGCCGCGGCCGGCTGCACCTGCACGACCAGCCGGCAGCCCGAGCCGCTCTTCAGGTACGTTTCGATTTTCAGCCGCCGGTCGTTCGCCGAGGGGAAGCGCACGTTGGTGGTGTGCTGATCCCCTGCGTAGCGCGTCCCACCCTTCTGCCAGTCCATGTACTTCACATGGTAGGTCTGCTCCGACAGGATGGCAACAGGGACGCGGCTTTCCAGGATCAGCAGCGGTGCAAGCTGACCCACGAAGCCGTCCCACAACGGCTTCAGCGGACCAGGCTGGATCGCGTCGTAGAGCAGCTTCAGCATGTCGCAGCAGCAGGCGAAGCAGATGGCCAGTTCGCCGTTGTTCTTCCAGGTAAAGCGCTGCAAGGTGCGGCCGCTGCGCTGTGCCGCGAGGTACTGGTGCTGGTACTCCCGCCGCACCTCCGTCACAAACATCTCCACCGCCACACGGAAGTAGTCGAGCATGCGATGGCGGCCTTCTGGGTAGCGCTGCTTGTCCACGCTGATGCGCCGCAGCACCGTCGGCACCTGCTGGAGGTCCCGAAACGGAGGGAGGGGGATGTACTCGTTGTCCGGCCGCTCAAAGACCAGATCAGGGTTGAGCAGCACGAAGCGCTGCGCCTGCGGCTCTGCCTGGGCGTTTTTGTTGTTGCTGCCTCCTGCCGCCCCTGCCGGTGCAGCGGGGCCAGCAGCAACAGCAGCAGTGGTGGTGGTGCGTCGTTGACTTGCAGTCGACGCGGCTGTGCGGGGCGGGGAGGAGCTGTCGGAGGACTCGCTGCTCGAGGAGCCGACGGTGCTCGAGTCGTCGCTGCCGCTGCTGGAGTCGGTCGACACGCTGCTGGACGTCTCGGACGACTCCAACTCCTCCTCCGCCGTTGCCGGCTTGGCACCGTTGTGGTGGTGGGAGCTCATAGTGGATGATGACGGAATGCCACGTCACGCGAATGCAACGGGCACACCTGCTTGTATTGATGGTTTCTATGAATAGCTGTACGTCGTGCAGCAAATGTGTTTTTGGCGCCTCTCTATCTCTCACTCTACTCTCAGAGCGGCGGACTATGGGAAAGCACGAAATGGAAGCAAGCAGCAAAGGCTCTCTGTGAGAGTGCTTGGTGGTGAGATCCAAAAGGTGGAGGGAAAAAGTATAACCAACTTTTTTTTTTTAGAAAGGAAAAGACGAAGGAATAAGGGAAAGAACAGTTTGTGCTTTTTTTTTCTCAAGCAAGCGAGTGGATCTACTCCATTTTTAGCTCTGAGACTGTATCCAGCAAGAACACGCAGCTTCAAGCAATGAAACCTGTTCAGAGCGACGCCAATGCAGTCCTTTGCTGTCATTTCGAAGCCGCTCCGCATGGCTTCTTCCTTTCTCCGGTCGACGAAACAACGCTGTTAGCACTCAGTACCCATCACGGCGGTTCAGTCGTATGATGAGTGTGCATCGTTCGTAGTCGTGCGTTTACTGAAAATCATTTTTTTTTTCTGTGTGTGTGAAGAAATAGTGGGGCGGGCACACTGTTTGGCGTGGATCACTCTAAGCAACACCATTGCCCTTGGTGCCGCAGCACAGGTACGGGATGCTGCACGGCACGACTACCAGGTGAGCAAGCGACACACCTCTCTTTTTTACTCCGCTGCAGTGGGAGGACGCTTCACGGAGTGCGGAGATGGCCAGATGGAACAGAGCACGAGTCCGCGCACGCACTCCACCGGCACCGGCCCGCACCGTCGCGAGTCCAGGCTATCCCCTTTGTTGTCCCCCTCGATCCAAATCCACTGCGATGGGTTGGGGATGCGATCGACGCACGCGTCCCAATCCTTCGCTCGCACTGCATTGCGGGTGACGTAGTCGTAGTACGCCTTCTCCGACTCCACCACCCGCGCCGCAGCATCCTCTGCGCTGACGTCCGCGCCGTCTGCGCGTGTGCGACCCTCATCCGTAACAACGTCATCGCCCTCCTCTGCGTTCGCGTAGTGGAAGTACGGTGCTGGAACCACCTCCACGTAGTGGTCCTTCCCCCAAGCCTCCGCCTCCGCCTTCACGGTGGTGCTCTTCGTCACGCGCTTGCACACCGATAGATCCTCCGACACCTTCACCACCACCACGTCCTCGGGCTTTACGAGAGGCAGGTGGAACCACCGTCGCACCTGCAGGAGGCTGTACGGTACAAAGAGCAGGTACTCGCCAGGGTGGAGAGTGGGCAGCATGGAGACCCCTTTGACGGCGCAGCTGACGTCGCAGTTCCAGCCAATGAAGACGCCTAAGAGAACGAAGGGGATATCGCCGAACTTGGACGAACGCATCTTGGACCACCACTGTTGGAACGCCATGTTGGGCGTGGTTTGCGATGTCCTCCTTGAAGAGGACAGTAAGCGTGTCCTTTTTTTTTTTTATTATTATGGAAAGACAGCTGAGATGCCTGCCACTTGATGGTGAACGGCAATTTGGTTTCTTCTTTTTTTTCCCGTCGACTCGTTTCTGCACGTCTTCCCGTATGCTAAGAAAGCAGTCGCCTTATTTATCGGATACAAGAGACAGAAAGAGTCCTTCCGGCACGACAGAAAACAATGCGACACAGGTGAAGAGTAGGAACGGAAAGTGGGAGGAAAAAAAGCCTCCGCATAGCTGTTAACAACGCGTCCACTGAGCGTCCGACACACTTTCTTTTTTTTCTTTTTTTGCGATCGCAAACAGAGTGCTCTGCATTCTTGCACTCAGTTGTGAGCGTTGGTCGTCTTTCAACGCAGATCACTTGCATCAGCTTACACCTGCTGTGTAGACAGCTGCACTCAGTTTGGTCTATTGGTTCTTTGTTTGTTTGTTTGTTTGGAAGCGAGAGCTTCGTGAAATACAAAAGATAGCAGTGAGTCTGAGAACTATATAAAATAAAAAACCATAAGTAGTATCTCAAGAAAGGGAGCGGGGAGAGTGAAAGAAAACAAAACAAAAAGTCGTGTGAAGTGAAACGCACAAAAAAAAAAAAAGACGGCACGTTGCCGTCACTTCCACTGAAAGTCTTCTAGGGTTGCCGGTGTTGTGTCTGTCAGTCTTCTGGCTGAGACGCTGTCGGATTGGGCCGCTCCTCCGCACGCAGTTGCAGCATGGACTCCATCACTGACTGCTGCAGCGCCAGCTCACGTTGCGCCATTGCCTGCTCGACGTGTTGAAAGGTCGTCTTGTCCATCGCGTAGCGGCTGCTCAGCAACGGGGGAAGGGGAGGTGGAGCAGTTGACCAAGTGCTGGCTGCGTCCGTCACACCCTCAGTAACGGAGCGAGGTGGCGCACTGTCAGAGGCACCACGCTGACTGTGGCGCTGGGGCTGCTGCTGCTGCTGCTGCTGTTGCTGCTGCTGTGTTAAAGGGCCCAAGCCATACGCCGCCATGACACGTGCGCTGAGACGCTCTGCCGTTACCTGCGGCGGTGCGAAGTCGCCTTGCGTCATCGGTGAGCGCATCAGCGCGGCGTGGTGCAGCATGGCGATCCGCGGTGGCGGCAGTCGCGCGATGACGGAGGCCGTCTCTGGGCTGTCGAGCAGTGCACGGCTGTACACGACGCTCAATGGCCGCAGTGCCTCGTTTTGGAGGAGGCTCTCGAAGTCCATTTGCAGAAGTCGTGCGTTGACAGACCCGTAGGTTGCAATGCACTACAGCGGAAAAAAAAAAGAGTGTAGTAGTGCGTAGCCCAACGTGACGTTTTGTCAAGAGCTTGCAGACTGCCAAACAGCCTCTGGGATTTAAAAAAACGGAGCGGGTGATCGGTGGAGATTTGAGAAGCGCAACGCCACACACAGTTAGATGTCTGCGAGGCAACGAAAGGGGAAAAAACAAAAAGAAAACAATAATAAAAGAGGCGAGTACGCGAAGGTGAGAGAGATGGAAACGATGGGGAAGAAAGAAAGTGCGGTTCGTTGAACCCGAAAAAAAGAACGCCGTCAAGCGCAGTTGAGGCAGACGTCGCTTCCACGATTTACGCTTAGGGGTGTCAAGACGACTACGCAAAACAAGCTGCTGGGACTCAAAAACACTGTCGTCACCACAGCCATTTGTTTTTTTTTCTTTTAGAGCTTAGGAGCCCGAGGAGACCTATTGGTCTTCGTTTCTGTGCTCTCTAAAGGTAGTCTCGGTTAGTTTGAAACAACAACGCAACAACAGCGAATAACGAGAAGTACAGTTACAAGTGGCGAAAAAGAAAAGCTTCAAGCGCGCGTCATATTGGCCAAAAGCGCAATTGCTTTTTTTCAGCGTCGTGTGATGACAGTGCCTAAGAAAGAGAGAAAAGATACATACAGGTTACAATGCCATCCTGCATCACAGCAGCGCAGCAGAAGCAATGACAACAAGAGAGGAGAAATGTACACGTTATCTCAAACACGTTGGTAAATGAAGCACTGGGGAGAGGAAGTGCAAGCAAGGGAGTAACGGAATGCTAGCATTCAGAACCGCTCACCTGTTTTGCTATGCAGAGGAGGTCGTTGGCTGGATGGTCAGCACGCGAATGCGGCCCTGGAATGGGTCGTAGGTGGTCAGCTTCAGCGGCTGCCCTTCCGATGCTTGGAGGGCCGCCTCAAAGGCCGCCGGCGTCGTCACGGCAACACGGCCGACATGAGAAATGATGTGACCCGTCCCCAGCTGGTGCTGCGCGGCGACGGAGTCCGGCAGCACCTGCGACAGCACCACGCCCTCCTCCGCGCTCTCCACCGCAACACCGAGACGCTCCGCACGGGTCTGCGGCGGTGGTGGAGCAGCGGGTGGCGCCGTCATACCGCCGCTGTTGACACTCGCACCGGTCTTGTCGCTGAGTGACACACCCACCGCACTCACGGGCCTTGTCGTGCCCTGTGTGCGCGATGGCGGGCGAGACGCCGGCCGCGATGTCGGCGCAGGCTGACCGTTGCTAAGCGTGAGCGACGTCCCCAGCGTCGTCGAGGTTTCTAAAATTGGCGCCGTCGGCACAGGCACCGGTGGGGCTGCAGAGATCGTCAAGCCGGCTTCACTTGACGTGGACCCACCACCACTACCAGCAACAGCAACAGCAGTAGCAGTGGCTGGGCTCGGCACGCTCACGGCGGACCCTAAGGTGGCCACAATGCGCTCCAGCTCTCGCAATCGCTCCTGCAGGGCAGCCACGTCGCTTTGCGCCGCCGCCGATGCCGCCACGTCCTCGACCCTCTCCTCCACGTACGCCACCGCCGTCAACGCTTCGTGTGCCTCTGCCAGCGGTGCGATGGCCGTTGCCTCGTGCGTCTGCGCCACGAACTCCGCAAACGACGTCGTCAGTTCCTGCACCTGGCGCTGCGCCGACAGGCTGGTCTCGTGCAGCTGCCGCACCATCGCACTCACGTCCTCCTTCACAGCAGCGCCGAGTTCGCTGCGCAGCACATCGAGCTCGTCGCGCGTCTGCGACACGACGCCGGCGCAGACGCGATCGCGAAACGCCTCCATTTGCTGCTGCGTGTCCACCCGCAGCGCTCGCAGCTGCTTCGCCGAGGTCGCCATCGCAATCTCGTTTATGTGCTTCAAGTCCTCGGCGTACGTCTGCAAGCTCTGCTCCGCCGCAATCAGCACCGACTCGTGCGAGGCACGCAGCGCGTCATCGAGGGCCTCTGGGTCTTCCACTTGACGGTACATCAGCTGCGTGCGCCGCTCCGCCGCACTTCGCTCGCTGGCTTCACGCCCCGTACGATCGGGGCGGATGGCAGAAGGTCCGCGCGAGTGTTGGAGAGGGGGCTGACTGACAGGTCCTTCGCCAGCACCACCGCCGCTGGTGCGCAGCTCCGACTTGAAGAGCTCTGTGTCATTTGCGTGTGCCACCAGGAGGGACAGGACGTCGACGAGGTACGATGGACACGTCCCGCTGTGGCACAGCAGGTCGAACTTGCGATTCAACACGGTGGTCATGGACAACAAGAGGCTACGTGCTACTGCACGTTGATACTGGTACAGAAGAAAAGAGTTTGCCGGTTTTTTTTTTGATTTTGATAGGGGAGCTTCGCGTTGTGGATTTATACGAGTGAAAGTTCCGCAAAACACGTGAATGGCTGTCCGATAGCCATCGCAGTGGCGCCATGTGCGTGAGTATGAGCACCGGTCCGGAAAAAAGGAAAGAGGGGATAGAGAAACGTAAAAAGAGACTGCGGTTATGGGCACGCGAGGGGTGAGCATCCACGTGAAACACCGGTTGCTACGCCACTCCCGTTTCGCAGTTGGCGACAGTTCTGCATGCATGAGCTGCAGTTCGCCAGCGCATAGGTCAAGCGATGCGAGCGCTTCGCGTACTACGCTCGTGTTTGCGCTACGGGTCTTTGTAGCAGCACGCCTCCAAAAACTCGGGTTTTTTTTTGTGAATTTGCCTACGTTTTTCTTTTTGACCAAAACTCTGACAAATATAAGTGTGAGTTTCAGAACGAGAGAAACGACATGAGAATCGAAGGCACAGCACAGCTGTCGAGTTGGAAACATTTACGAGAAAGCCAGCACGGCATACGCACACACGCAATAAAGATGCAGAAAGAAGAGAAGAAAAAAAGAACGCGGCACAGCAGAGAAAAGGGAGAAAAAAAAAGGAATCCGTTCTAATTGCTCCAAAACAGTAATGCGGGTCAAGTATTATCAAGAGGAAAGCAACAGCGGAGATCGTTCATGGCGCTCTTGCCTTCCGGTGGCACGGCGTGCGTGTTGCCACACGTGCTTTCGTCACTCTTGGATTAGTTGACAGCGCTTCTTGTCTCGCAGGGTGTTGATGAGAGACGTGTAGCGTGCTCGCACCGCTTCCCCGTCTGGTGACGGAATGAGGAGTCGCTTCGCAATGAGCACAAACGGTGTGTTGCGCTCAATCATCATCTCCAGCATGAAGCACATCCCACGCTCCGTCACTCGGGTCCCGCTGATATCGAGATAGTCAATTTGCCCCGCCTGTGGGGAGAAGCGCAGCGTGTGGACGAGAAAGATAAACGCCGAGTCGTCGAGGTACGAGTTGTCAGAAGCGTAGATGCGACGGGCATTCGTCATGCGGCCGTTGGCAATGGCGATGACCACCGGCAGCACCGGCACGCACTCAATGTGGAGGTCCGGTGGGTTCGACACGAGCACTTCGACGAGCATCTTCTTCTCCTCCTCCGTCTCCACCTCCCGCGCGAAGAAGCGGAAGAGCTGATCGATCGAGAACTGCGTCTTGGCCGTGGCCTTCTTGATGCGCTCCAGCCGCTGCGCCTCCTCGATGATCTCCTTTCGCGTCGCCTCCGCCTCTCGCTGCAGCTCCGACACCGTCTTCCGCTCGCCGTCGCTGTACATTCTCAGTACGAAATGATAGGAACGGTTGTTCGTACAAGTAAATGGCCTACGAGCCTCTTTTCTTTTCTTTTCTTGGCGCGTTCTACCTCTCCTGGTGGAAGAAGAGCTGACGTGAATGCAGATCAGATTTCTGTAGAGTGGTGAAAGCGTCGAGAACAGAAAAAAGAAAATGAGGAACAAGTATCAGTTTGAGGAAGCTGCATGTATCGCACGGCTTTCACGTGTGGGAACCAAAACAGAGAGATCGTCAACAAGCATTCACATAGTGAACAGTCAGGAAACTCTTGTTGCATACAAGGCAAGACTTGCACTGTTCAACAGAGACAGGTTTTTTTTCCCATTATTGCAGGAGCATGAAGAAAAAAGGAGGACCTTTCGTTTTTGTCCCCGGTTTCAAGACAAGATTAGAGTTGATGGCTACTGTCTTTCCCTCCTCTCACCTTTCTTTTCTCAGTGTTTTACACTGCTCGACACAGGAGGCATGAGCGAAAAAAAGAAAAGAAAAGAAAGAAAACCTGGGCAAACACGGTATGCATAAAGCTGGCTCCGTGCTACACATAAAACCACCCAAGCTCACACGCACGCAGAACAAACACGCCTAGAAGAAGTTGGATCGAATCGAATTGAAAGTGCCGATGGCGCACACGAGCACGCCAAAGATGAGCGTCACCCACGTCAGGACCAGGTGCGACCACCCCACCGACTCCAGCGACCAGTAGCCGGAGCGCAGGGCGAAGAGAGCCGGCAGGATGAAGGACAGCGAGCCGCCACAGACACCGCCTAGCACGTCGAAGAGGACGCGAATGTTGGGGACGGCAAGACCAAAGAGGAGGGCCAGCAGAGCCAGCAGGCCGGCGATGGTGCTCGACAGCCACCCCGGCACCGGCCGCTCATCTGCGCGGTAGCCGAGCGCCATCACAACGGAGTCGCGGGTAGGGAAGATGGTCATGGGGAAGGCCATCGTCACCGCCACCACCATGCCGAGGTAGGCCACCTGCGCTGTTGGGGAGTCGAGGTGGCCGGCGAAGTTCACCAGCACGTTCGGGTTGACGGCCTCGCCGAAGCTCATCGCGCCAAAGACGCCGGTGACGATGTAGACAAGGGTGCACGTGGACATGGACCAGAAGGAGCACACGCACATCCGCTTGACGGAGCGGTCCTGCAGCTCCTCGTAGATCTTCGGCGCCACGGGTTGGCAGCAGTAGCTAAAGACAAAGGTGGCCAGAGCCCCCAGGGTGCCGGCATCCCACCGTGTGAGGGCAGCCTTGGCCGCCTCCGTCTTGATGCCCTCCAGCGGGCTGCGGTACTGCGGCTCCATCGTCTCCTGCGCAAAACGCACGACGAGAGCCCCGGCCAGCAGGAGCGTCGACACGGTGCCGACGATGGAGGCGTACCGCAGCGTGTTAATCTTGCGCGCCAGCGACAGCGGGAACATGATGAGCGACCAAAAGATGAGCATGGCGGAGCGGCGGCCGATGACGTGCGAGAAGCCCGCCGCGTCGATGAGCGGCACCACGAAGTCGCCCATCACGACCACGTACATCACCGCCACGCCCCAGCAGAAGACAACAATTACGACCGCCGTCACCTTCTCCGTGAAGGGGCCGACCAGCTCCACGGCGAGCTCCTCGTACGACATCAGCTTCGTCAGCGCGCTCACCTTGGTCAACAGAAAAACGCTGTAGATGGTCAAGGCGCACACCACGAGAAGGGTGATGGTGCCGTCCAGGGTGCCGCAATGCTGCATCGCGTACGGCAGCGCTAGCACGCCAGCCCCGCACGTCGCGGACGCCAGGTTGAAGGCGCTGGAGATCATGCCACCACCTTCGGTCATGTACAGCTTGTCGTAGAACATCGGAGAAAGAGAGAGCATGCGCAGGTCGCGCCGCGTGTACACAGGGACGCTGTGCGCACGTCGAAGGTCGCTGCTGTTGGAGCGCAGGGAGTCGTCAGGCCGGTACATGGCGTGGGAGTAAGACATGCGGGTGCGTGCCTTCTTGGGCAGCATGGGGCTCATCTCTCCCAACTCGCCAATCGCCGCCTCATTTCCAGCTACATCAAGTCCACTCATGTTGAGAAAAAAGAAGAAGGGAGGAAGGCGACTAGAGTGGATTAAGTGCTGTGTACAACGCGCAGCACGCACAAGACAACGCCGCTGAAAGCTTCCGTGTAGTGGGGTATGATTCTTGTGCCAGGTGCAAAGAAGAACAGGTCAGTGGGATCAATTTAAAAAAAGAGAGAACAAAGAAAAGAGAAGCGAAAGCACTGCCAGAGTATGGAATAGGTGTAAACGCACCAGTTGACAACAAAAGCGACAAAAAAAAAAAGCAACGAAATGGAGGCTCAAAAACCAAGCAAACGTCTGATGAGCACAATTTGTATTCGAGCGCGAGAGACTCGCTCGGTAGTAGCAAACCAGAGAAGGGGAAGAAAGTGGATGAGCGTTGGCGAAAAAAGAGAGCTGCGCACGTACGAACACTGGCGTTAATAATGAGTATGTCCGTCAGATGTGGAACGAAGGAGCCGCACAGTAAGGAATTCGAATATAGACGCGTAGTCAGGAGCAGAGTTCACTGACAGCGAGGAAGTATGGAAAAAAGGATGGAAGAACACAAACGAGTTGCCTGGTTTTTATAGATTGAATGCCTGTATTTGTGTGTGTGTTTGTGTGTGTGTGCTTGTATAACGCACACTTGTTGCTGTGTTGGGAGTCTCAGATACCTGGGTTAAGAACGAAGTGGTAGTCAGAAAAAGAGGAAAGGAACAAGTCAGACAACGGAGAGTAGCTGAAAGGATGGAACGAGTGGAATGCAACGTTCTCGCTGTGTCAACCAGCGACACACTCTTCTACCACGGCGCACTAGCTGTAAACAAAAAAAAACTGATTTTTTGCTGCCATTCACGCTGTTTTAGTGTGCTGCTGCAACCGTGACAGACCAACACAGTAGAAGCACTCCCACTTCAGTTTTTTTTTTCTCCCATCCTTCCTTTCTTTTTTTCCTGTGGAAGCAGTGAATAGACCACAGATTCTGTTTACTGGCCAATAAGCATCCTCTCACGAAGGTGGAAAAGACGCACAAAGCACGGCAGTGTCCCACGTTACGCCTTCTTTGCGCGCTTTCGCTTG
>AUXI01000794.1:0-11769 GCA_000482105.1 Crithidia acanthocephali | reverse complement strand
GAACGGCTCCCAGTTCTTCCTCTGCACGGCGCCGACGAGCTGGCTGGACGGCAAGCACGTCGTCTTCGGTCAGGTGCTGGAGGGCTACAACGTCGTGAAGGCGATGGAGGCCGTCGGCAGCCGCAGCGGTGCCACCTCCAAGCCGGTGCGCGTGTCCGCCAGCGGCCAGGCGTAAGGAACGTCGTCGACTGTTCTTTGCTTGTCCTGCCCTGTGCCTCTGCCTTCCGTTGCGCGGAAGACGTGGACAGCAGGAAAAGAAAAAGAAAGGATACGAGTTTGACCTGAGGAAATCTGGCGTACCGTTGAAGGTGAGAGGAGCAACTCGTGGAACAAACACAACACAAAAAAAACTGATCTAAGAGCGGACCAAGAAGGAACGAAAACAACTGTCGTGCGAGTTTATGAAGACTGCCGTGACAAAATGCGGAGAGGGAGTGAAACTGAAAGAAGTGACGCGCACACCAGGTGCAATGTTCTCTCCTTTTTGTTTTGCCTGCTCTCGCAATTCCACATTCGCAGCACGAGTGATTCCCACGGCAGCTTTCCTTCGACCGCTTCTCTCACCATTTTTTTGTTCTCGTTCGTTCTTCAACTGTTAACCTCTACACCTTTTACACCTTTTGTGGTTTTTCTTTTCTCCGGTTTCCTGGCTCTATACCCGTCTTTTCTTCAATTTTCATATTATCTTTGTTTTTGTTTTCTTTCTTTTTATTTATACTAATTTTGTTTTCTCGATTCTGTACCGATCGACTGCGTGGCTGAGCACACAAAGTGAACACGTCTGTGACTCATCATCGTCAGCAGAAAAAGGAAAAGGAAAAAACGCAATATATCTTAACGAACCTGACTGCAAGGGAAAGACCGAAAGAGGTGCGCCTGTAACAAAAAAAGGAAGAAAAGAACGCATCAAGCAGGTACACTACCTTTGTTTGGATGCCCTATGCCACACTCGTTGCTTTTACCTGTAGTTGTTTGCCAATGTTTCATAAAAGGATATAGAGACGTTAAACGACAAAAAAACAACTCGGAAAGCGAATACTGAAGCATACAAGCAAAGGAAGCGAGAGAGAGAGAGAGAGGGTGTCGTTTTACAGCCAGCCAAAGCTACGCTCACTCTGTGGATTGAGCTCACTAGCATTTTTATGGCTCGCAGAGACAGCTGCGGGGGAAACCCACCGATCGCGTGTGATTCAAAAAGCCGCAAGCTGTGCTATATCGTGAGGATGCAAACGGTAGTTTTGGCGTTGACTCCGCCTAGCTGCAAAGGGACACAACTCCAGCTGCTTCTTGATGAAGCGTTGCCTGATTTGCAGATATCCTTTGTTGCCTGACACTTTTCTTGTCGTTGTTGCTTGCAAACTGTTCTGTGTACACACCTTTCCTTCTCCATCTCACATCTGCCTTTGTCTCTCTTTCCTCTTTTCTTTTCTTTTTAATGGGCTTTTCACACCTACAATGAAACACCTGTAGGCTATTTGAGACGACCAGACGGACAAGACACGCACAAGTGACACTTCGTTTCTACGGCTGTTGAGACTCTTTGCATCATTAATCGATTTGTTTTCTCTCCGCACCTCTATAGAAGCACCCGCGACACGTTCTGCGTTTTCCTTACTGTCTTTTTTTTTCGAAGTAAGAGGCACTTCAATCCAAGCTTTGTGCGCCATCGAGCTCGCCTCTGTCCACGCGGAAAAGAGGCCCATCCACACTTTCGGCGCTTTGACATACACAGACACACAGACACATACGTGCACAAGGAAAACCCCTCTGTTTTACCTCATAAAGCAAACCTTGCCTTCGTTGAAATACGTAGCGCGTATTCTTATTTTTTGTTCTGTTTTCATCGCAACTTCATAGATCACTACCTTTACGAGTTTCCCTTTCCGTTACGCGAATTCCTTGTTGTTGTTGTTTTGTAAAACACCTCTTTTTTTGCTTTTCTCCTTTCTCCTCTCCTCTTTTTTTTTTTTAGAATCACCTATAGACACACATATATACCTGAGTTCATGGAGCGCGATTTCACTACACCGCAGCGCACGGCACCCAACGCCGCCGCCGCACGCTCGACGTCGTGGCACGCGCAGACGCCGGACCAACTCGGTGTCCTTCGTGAAGAGCCCCAGCAGGCCCGCTCCCCGGCACCGCGCTTCCCGGTCCAGCACACCAAGATGACGTCACTGCCTTCGCCGTCCTCCTCCCCTTCTCCGCACGGCGTTCAGCATGACAGCGATGCACGGGGTGCTGCCTTGATATCGCAGCAGCAGCAGCAGCAGCAGCAGCCTCACAGCTGTGCAGGTGGTTCCGCAGCCGAGGCACGCGTCCCGGCACCACGGCAGGTGGCGCATTTCGTGCCCGGAACTCCAGCAGCAGCAACAGTCAAAGCTGCCCTGCGCACACCGACGGTGGCGTGAGCGGCGCGGCGAATGCCTCCAGCTGGCGACAGCGCTCCACTGCAACGGCGCACAGCAGCAGCGGCAGCCATGGCACTACGACGACTACGACCTCGCCTGGTCAGGGCAGCCGTCCACGCAAAGCGTCGCCGTCGGGCAACTCGCCAGACGAGGACCGCCGCCGGTGTCAGCGTGACAAGCAGATTCACTTCGGCTACGCCACGGACGGCTACGTGAACATGGAACGGCTTATTGCGCACGACCCGCTGCTCAAGAGCGGCGGTCTCCTGCCCCTCTCCCCGCCGACGGTGGTCAAGGGCAGCAAGCGGCTGTGGGACATCCAGCTGCGCAAGTGGCGGCGTGCCCTGCACATGTTCGACTACGTCTTCATCGACGGCGAAGACGACCCGTCGACCCGCTCCACCGTGTTGGAGGAGCAGCGACAGCAGTGGGTGAGTGAGGCCTACCACGGCGCACCACGAGAACTGCGGAAGCGCATTTCCCTTGATGCGCTGCGTGCCGTGCAGAGCTCTACCGTCGTGCCGACAAAGATCCCGGTGGAGGAGGACCTGCGCTGCATCCTGCGCCGCGACGACTGCTACGAGTCGGTGCGCAGCGTCGTTCCGCAGAGCGCGTCGTCGCTGACGAAAGGAACTGACATCAGCCCGCTCGAGGCGGGGATTAAAATACACATCGCGCCGTCGTCCGCGGTGCTGCAACGGCAGCAGGCACAGCAGGAGATGCAGCAGCGTCTGACAGCGTTACAGCAGCAACAGATGCAGCAACAGCAGCTTTCGACGGATGCTGCGGCTGCCCCACGCACAGAGGCGACACCGCAGCGTCAGTCCAGCCCCGCGCCGACGTACAGCGGCGCGCAGACGCAGACGGTTGCCGTGCCACCGCGGCGCAGCGACGTGCTCTCGCCGAGCCCTCGCCGTCCTCAGGTGACGGCGAACTCGAGCAGTCCATCGGTGGCGCAAGAGGTGCCGTCAGAAAGAAAAGACCACTACTATCAGCAGCAGCAGCAGCAGCAGCGGTCACAGGGTAGCGACAGTGACAGCTCGAGTCCGTCCATTGCTGCGCCGGCTGACGTGCCGCACATCCCGGCCACGCAGTCTGGCGCATCTGGAACGACGGCGGCGGTTGTCGCTGCTGCTGCGTTGTTGCGGGATCGCTGCGGCACCGGCGGCATCCCGGCCTCCTCCTCCTCCTCCTCGGCCTCTGCCGCGTTCTTCTCCAACACCGCTGGCGCCTCAGCGAGTCAGCCGGTGGCCTTCTCGTCCAACCACACCAGCCTCGGTCGCATCTTTGGTGAGTCGAGCGCTCCCGGCGGGGAGGCGGTGGTGGGGTGGAGTCCATCGCCGCCCATGGCCTCCATCCTCCTGCCCCCGCCACCGTTTCCAGGCGTGCATGGCCCTGTTGCTGGCGCGTGGAGTACCACCGGAAATGCCGCTGCCTTGCCGGGTCACAGGCTGTGCACCACGTCACCGACCGCGGTGTCGTGTGCTGCCCACGGCGGCTTCTACGCCCAGCCAGACAGGCAGCCTTCTTCTGCGGTGGCGGCGCTTGGTGCTGGTGGAGGTGGTGGAGGCATGGGTGGGTTTTACGCGCCGATGCCGTGGTGTGACGCCGCCGCCAGCGCGTCTGCATACAGACCAGTGGGAGCAGGGGGTGGTATTGTGCACGGTGCCTCATCGCATTCAGCAGCCGGTGTTGCGGCGGCGGCTCTGTGGGGCCCTGCACCACCACCACCGCCACAGCCGCACGTGTACGTGGACCCGACAGCGGTGAACGTGCCACCCGGGATGACGCTGGCGATGCTGTCGATGCCGGCCATCGGCACCACCCCTGACAGCGTCGAGGCTGCGCCGCCGGGCCGCTTGTCCG
Organism: Crithidia acanthocephali; assembly: GCA_000482105.1. NCBI lineage: Eukaryota > Euglenozoa > Kinetoplastea > Trypanosomatida > Trypanosomatidae > Crithidia > Crithidia acanthocephali. Next base: position 7,492 of record AUXI01000794.1, on the reverse strand, counting down.
GCTCCCTTCACGCGTGCACGCTCTACCCGCCCCCGACGGCATCTGCTGAGCGCGGCGCGGATTTACAGACCCCGGTGGCTGCGCTGGCACGCGAGCAGGGCCGGCGCAGCGGTGGCAGTTGCGGTGGCGCTGGTACACCGCAGACGGTGCCGCGTTTTGTTGCGCGGCTGTCGACGTCGCCGAGCGAGCGGCGGCTTGGAGAGCAGCAGCCGCTGCATCACTCTCAGGAGCAACCACAGCAACCACAGCAGCACCCTCCGCAGTCGGCACACCTTCCTCGTGAGGCGCAGCGCAGCGTGGCCCAGCCGCACAGCGCGCAGTCGTCCCTCTCGCCCTTCGCGCGGAAAGACGCACACGACCGACACAATGCGTCCGTTGCGGAGTCCCCCACCGCAGCAGCGAAGGCGTGCGAGAAGAGCCAGTCGCTGTCGGAGCTGACGCCGGAGCGAACGCTCTTCGGCGCAGCAGCGTCGGTGGACGTCAACACGGAAGCACGCGCGGTGCAGCCTCGCGACACGTCGGTGGCAGAGCGCGAGACGGATGCCAGTGGGAAGCCGCGTGCCGGCTCGGGTGACGAAAGCACCATCGTGGCACCGCTGGACTTCCACGTTGAAACAGCCTAAGTGTTAGTTTCTTTATTTGTTGCTGGTGACTATCTTCATGTTTTATAGACGCTTTTTTTTGTTTTTGATATCCGTTCTACGTTGGTTTCCGCATTCGCTAGCGCACTCTCTGCCTCGCTGTAATGGGTGGTGAGTGCGTGATGGCGGTGCACCCGCACACGCATAGATAGACAGCTTATTATTGTCCACTTTTGTATCCTTTCTATTGCATAAAGGTCATTTTTTTTAGTAGTAATGACTCCTTCACCTGAACTCTCTTGTTAAATGAACGAGCCTTTGTGAGAGCTAGGGGGAAAAAAAGGTTGTTTATGCAACAGTTGCCGCTCTTTGCTCGTTGATGTTTTCCAGGGTGAGTCTTTCATCGACAGTTTTCCTGGTGCTTGTACCGTTGACTTTTTTTATGTGTGTGTGTGTTTTCTTCCATCTGACAGACTCTCCAGTCTGCTGCAGTGCCCCACGTCAGATTTTTGCATGCGCATGCGCCTGCATTGGCAGTGTTATGCAGCTGCTCTCACAACGGCGGAGCACTGACAAGTCGTTTCTCTCACCAAGGGAACACGAGTGGATGCTCCCCTCCGTCGTGTAAGACGCGTTTTTCTTTCTTTTGTTTTCTTTTGTGTATGTGTGTGTGTGCGTTGCCAATCCCCATTTATACAACAAAAAAAAAGAAGAAGACTGAAATTCGCATAAGAGCAAGAAAGAGAAACCCCCATCCGCGCCAAACCGCATGCCAGCTTAAAAGAATTGCGTATACTTTTCATTGCATCACTCTTTCGATAGAAAAGAGCTATTTCTCACACGATTGGCCGGGAGCCTGATTAAATATCGGCCCCAGTGAACTTCTCGCTTTAGAGCTAAAAAGCGTTTGTTTGTACGTGCGTGTGTCAGCCACTCGACACTCTGCTGAATCAGATTTTTAAACTGTACTTTTTTCCACCTCTGTTTCTCTCTTCTTTTCCGTCGTCTTCTATCCTTAAGGTGTTGACCGCAGCTCAAAACGGATCGCATCTCCGCAAACAACACACACACACACACCAACAACTAGACCATGTTCACGTCGTCGTTTCGCATCACGGATCTGCTGCAGGCCGTCATTCAAGGCGACCTGTCCACCGTCATGGACACCGTCACCTCCGCCAACGTGAACTACACCGACCCGCAGTATCGACTCTCGCTCGTGATGTGGGCCGTCGCATTGGGCCGGCTGCCCACCACCGCCGTGCTCCTCAGCCGCGGAGCCTCGCTGTGCCAGTTGGACCGCTACGGCTTCACGGTGCTGCACCGCGCGGTGTGGAGTGCCGACATCCCGACCACACACCTCGTTCTCTTTCAGACCCCACTCTTCTCCTCCGCTACGGCGTTGTTGCCGTCGATGTCGGCTGCGGCGGCTGCGGCTGCGGCGGACGGCTCCAGCACGTCCGCCAGCCTTTCCTCACCACCGCGTCGACCTACCACGTCGCCAGTCAACGAGAGGGCGGAGAAGCGACCGCGCGAGCTCAGCTGGCGTCCTGGTGCGCAGCGGCTGGTGAACGCTGTCCACGCGCCAACGGGTCGCACCCCGCTCATGCTGGCTGCCGTGCGCGGGCACACCGACATGGTGCGTTTTCTCCTCGACACCTGCGGCGCCGACCCCTTCCAAAAAGATCACCACGGCTTTGCTGCGGTGGACCTCGCTGCCTTGTGTGGGCACGTGCAGATGGTGCGGCTGTTTTTGCAGCTGGCGGTGGGGCCGAGCGGCGACGGTGGCTACGGTGGCGGGGCAGCCTTCGTCTTTCCCTCGACGCAGCGAAACGCGGAAGACTACTGTGAGGTGGCCCAGACCCTACCGCAGAGGCAGCGTCTGTGTGCGGTGAATGCGATGCTGAGTGCAAACCTGGCAGAGGCGTCCCGCGTCGCTGCTGCGTAGCTGTAAACAAAAGCAGCTGAAGTCGTCGTCGTGGAGGTACCCACGTTTCCACCAACGGAACGTGAACGGTGATGGCGGAAGGTATTTTTGTATGTAGAGCAACTTTTTTTTTTCTCCTTGCATTTGAAGTGGTCTTTTGAGGTCTTTTCCCCTTTCTCTTTCTTTCTCTCTGATGTACATTCCGCTTTGTTAGGCGACCACGAACACGAACAACAACAAACAAACAGAGAAAAAAAAAAGGAGCTGAGCTTTTCACTTGTGCTTCAGTTATTTGGCATAGCAGCATTGCAGTCGCACGAGTGTCACCGAACACCGCCTTTTACGGCGATACCCGGGGAATGCACTGGGTGGTGATGGCCATCTACGCAGTGAAATGTGGGTACTACGCTCTTTTTGCTACCGTTGACGCCCATCTACGCCTCTTCTTCTTTTTTTGTTCTTTTTTTTTTCAAAACGCATCCTAAAGCTGTGAAGAGTAGAGTGTACTGTTGACCAAAGAGAAAACAAAACACCCTTTTCTTTCTTCAACGCATTCTCAGAGCCTAAACGTCCATGGAGGAGGGTCGAGGGAGCTCGCTGCAGGAAGCGGTCGAAAGCCACCCCGCAGATGACGCCTCATTGAAATTTCAGGTGGTCCCACCGCACCGTGAAGTGGCCAGCACCGACACCACACGCATGGAAGATACCACGATGGACGCAAGTTCAGGAGGAAACGGAGGGGAGAGTGCAGACGCCGAGTCGGAGGAGGACAAGCAGGACACCACACACGATGCGGACGACTCCTCACCGCTGCCACTCACAAGTGAGAAAGCAACCGGAAAGGCGAGAAGCAAGAAACGCGGCACTGTGGCGTCGCTGACGGCGTTGCGCGTGCGTGTGAAGCCAGAGCCGCCGGAGGACGATTCCACGTCCGTCTCGCTGATGCCGGCAGCAGCAGCAGCACCGGCGGAAGCCGCGGAAGCGGAGAATCCCAAAAAGAAACGTCCGGAGAGACCCGAACGAACGCTGCCCACGGCTGCCGGGGTGTCGACGCGCCGGTCCAAGTCCCAGCAAGACCAGCCAGCGGAGCCGAAACCCAACTCCCATCCGCAGAGTGACAACGACGCAGAAGGAGGAGGAGGAATGAGAGAGACGGAGGTGAGGAAAGGAGAGCGCAGCAGCAGGAGCAGCAGCAGCAGCAGTGAGAGCGGCGACGATGCGACGGAGCCATCGCAGTCGACGGCGGTGGCACGCACCCCCCTGCACGATCTCGCCTCCTCCTCCTCCCTCGCCTCGTCCCCCACGCAGGCCAACGCACCAGCGAGCTTCCATGCAGCGTCCGCCACCGCACGCACCAAGCACGATGACGGGATGGAGGCGGCGACGCAGGCAGCCATACAAGCACAGGAGCGGCAGCTGCGGCACACCCTGTTGAGCATCTTCCCCGCTCACCTCCGCACCGTTGGTGCCGCAGAGACGACGAACGCTCACGGCACGGGAGGCAATGGAGGGGTGGCGTCTGTGCCGCGGTGCAGCCCTGAGCCGCTGCTGCCGCTGCTGCACGCGCTGTGCGAGGACAAGACCTACGTCCACGCCGCGTGGTGCCGCTACGAGGATGACATCGCGGTGCAGCGAATGCAGAACAGCATCCAGCGAAAGCGGCAGCGTCACTCCTTCAACAAAGGCAGCCGCCGAGGGGCGAGCGCGTCTGTGTCCTCTGCGACGGCAGCTGCGAGGCGGAAGGGCAGAGGGGTGGCCGGCGTCGACGACGACAGCAGCGACAGCGGCGAGGAGACAGGGGAGGAGGCGGAGGCGGAGGCGCAGCCGCCGGAGTCGGAGTGGGTGGAGGCGGCACCGGCCCTGACGGCTCCATCGCACGCTGGAGGTGAGGTCCACCACGGTGGGAGTGCCAGAGAGGGATCGATGGCCGCGGGCTTTCAGTGGACACCGTGGCGCTTCTACCGGGAAAAGCGGCGCCGCAACAGCCGCCGCTCGCAGGGCAGCGGGGCAGGGACGGCAGCTGCCGAAGTGCCGCTGGTGGCAGCGATGAGTGCGAGCGCACCGCACTATGCTGCTGCGGCTGCTGCTACTGCTGCTCCTGTGAATGCAGCGGGCGCCTCCGGCAAAGCCTCTGGAAGTACGACGACACTCACTGCTGCGAGTACGGTCAGCATGCATGCGTCGACTGGCGCTGTGGTGCCGCCTCCCCTTTCCCCAGGCTCTACCACGACGGTGGCGACAAATGCTACGACTGCTGCGAGTGCGAGTGCAGCGGCCTCGATGGTTGGTGGTGGCGTACCACCGCTGCTCTTCTCCGAAGTGCCGTCGCTGCCCGTGCTGCAGGTGGACGTCGATCTGCCCGAGGACGTCATGGCGCCAGTGGAGGCGATGACCGCCGAGGAGCAGAAAAACTACGCCCGCTACGTCATGAGCAGCGGGAAGCTGCGCAACGTGTGCCGTGACCCGTACGCGTTTCTCGTGTCTCGGGCGAAGGAGATGCGCATTCAGTGGGAGCGGCAACACCCGTTCGAATAGAGGTTGTATGACGGCAAACGAAAAGAGAAAAGAGAGAGTGAATGTCGAGGCGACACCAAAACGCAGCAGCGCAACCTAACTGTTGCCACTGCATTTTTTCCCCCTTTTTTGGCTTCACTTGCTTCACAGAAATAGGGTTTATGCTGCGTATAGAATTCAGCTACCAGATCCATCGAAAGAACAAACCAACAAACAAAAGCAAAAAAGAGGCCACCTATTTTCTGCCGTCTGTTTCAACTTCGCAAGCACGGTCACTGAAAAGGGCACCAGGGCGTACAACAGCGCTTCTGCAATAAATGAAATTTGTGAGTTTTTTTTTAGATCTTCTGACTCACGGCTGCTGTCTCTGGCAAAACAAAACTTTTCATTTTCCTGTCCCCCACTTTACTGCCCCGATTATCTTGTGCTTTTTTTTGTTTTTTGCTGTTGTTGTTTTCTTTTGTCTTCTTTTCTGAGGTTCACTGCGCGGCAGACTTGTTCGTCGTTGATTTCACTTATGACGGACAGCGATAGCCTAACTGCTGCACCGCCACCACAGCAGAAAGTGGTGCGGCTACCGTTGACGACTCTCTATCGCTCTTGGACTGCCTTCATCCATCTGCGTTCAACAGCAGCAGCGGTCCGGCAGAGCCCTCCAGCGTGCACCGCTGTTTCCGCGTTCTACTGAAGCTGCTGTCCAACCACCGAGAAGACCTATCCAACCCGTCGTACGCGTCCTTCTCCGCCGTCAGCGCTGTGTGGCAGAGCAGCGTGCTCCCCTACGTGTACGTCCTGCGGCTCGTGACGTGGATGGGCTGTGCGCCGGACGCGGAAGGCATCCGCTACACGTTTTGCATAGGTCCATCCGAGAAGGGGGAGCAGAAGGAGCTGCGCCGGCTGGATGAACGCATGGCGGAGCTGCGGTGCGTCATGGCGGTGTGGAGTAATCCGATTGCATCGCTGACGCGCTCATCTCGCTTAGACGCAGCAACAAGTGGCGCAGAGGTGCATACTCGCCGCCGAACGGAAGAGCAGTCCGCCACAGTAGCGGAGCAGGAGGACGCAGAGGACTTTTCTCAGGCTCGCAAGGCGTTGCAGCAATTGTACGCGAGCGCGTTGCGGAACGCACCTTCCCTTCTGCCAAGCGATGCGTGTCAGGCGTGCACGCGTGCGATGCAGCTGCAACTGCTACACCTCGCGTCCTGCACTGCCGAGCACGACACCAATACGAATGCTGCCAGCGTTGTGGCCACCTCACCTGCTCGCGTCGCCTTACCGTCTTGGTGGACCCGTATCTCTACTAAGCCTACCCCTAGCGAAGTGGATTTCACCGCAAGCTCCTCCATTCAATGGCTTCTGCAACACACATCTCTCCGCACGCTGACAGAGGAATGCATGCAAGCCGCAGCCGCCTCCATCCCGTCCTCCGGCGTCGTGCCGTCACCGTCAGTCCGCTCAGCGTCTGCTACTGTCCCTGCCGCACGCCTCGCGTAGCGCTTCCGACAGCAGGCGTGCGCGGAGCAGCACCAACGCTACCTCGCCTCCACCGGTCCGGCCTACCGTCAGCTCAGTCACGAAGAGCGGCACCGTGGAGAGAGTCTTGTGCTGGACATTGCGGGCCTGTTGGAGCAGACAGCGGTGGTGTCGGACACGCAAGGGATGGTGCGGACGGATCGGCAGGAAGCACGGCGGCTGTTGGACGCGTTCAAGCAGGATGGTGACCTGGCGAAGCTCTACGCCTTGCAAGAGCACTACACGCTGGAGTTGGAGGCAGCGAAGGCAAGGTACGGCAAGCCGCTCGTCTTTGCGGACTACGAGTAAGGCACGCTATGAAAGAAAAGAAAAGCGAAGGGGCTGCAATATTTTGAAATTTATGCTTTGCAGTCTCCGTATCGGCCTCCTTCTATATTGGCTCACATTGCACTTCAATCTGAAGACCTGCTGTTCAAAAGAAAAAGAACACCTCCCAATAACGACAATTCAACGGAACACCAAAAAGTTAAAAACAAAAACTGGCTGTTATTATTTTTTCAACGGTTTGCCACGCCACGGCGTCTCGGAAAGGTATAAGACGCAGAGAAAGATCTCTGGTTGTTTGACAGCAACTCACTTCCATGTCTTTTTTTCCACCTTCTTAAATGCTACTTTAACCTTCTCTCTTTCTGCCGTTGCTCAACAACAACAACAACAACAACAACAAACCATTGTTCTCAGGTATTAGATCGTGTTTGTGTTGTTGACAGCTGACACGCTGCACTCACCGAAACTCTTGCGGCAGACTGAACTGCCACGATCGCACGAACGAAAAAAAAAGAGAGAAACCTGCTGTTTTTTCATACACAAGCACCTACGCATACAACTGCAACATCAACGACAAAAAAAAAAGACTTCATTTTCATAGAAGCATCACAGAAACGAACAAAAGTTGGCACGCCGCATTTTCAGCATACTGTCTTTTCTTATAGGTATT
>AUXI01000793.1:0-11784 GCA_000482105.1 Crithidia acanthocephali | reverse complement strand
TGCACTCCTTCACCACCGTTGCCAAGAAACGAAGATTTGTAGATGAGCGTTCACTTTCACCCTTCTCTTCCTACTCTAACCTGTTACGTGTATGCGGACTTTCGCATGCCTTTTTTCCAATGGTCCAGGTTCAGATCATCATGTACCGCCCCAACGTGTGCTGCTTCATCTTCAATGAGAAGGTGGAGTTCCTGGGCTGCCAGCGCATGAAGAGCGAGCACTATCAGTGCGTGCAGGGTGGCATCGAGAAACGCGACGATGACGTCACCTTGGCTGCCTTCCGCGAGATCGAGGAGGAGATTGGGCTGAAGCCGGAGGACGTGAGCTTTGTGCAGGAAATCCCTCCACCAGATGGTGACCCGATGAACTTCTCCTACAAGCTGTCGGAACACGCGAACCTGCGCCGCTTCGGCTACATTGGGCAGAAGCAGCGCGTTCTCCTCTTCTTCACGCCTGCTGCAAACATTGAGAAGGTGGTGCTCGTGCCGCCACCGGAGCTGCACGCGCTGCAAGAGTTCCGCAAGGTGGAATGGATGCCGATAGAGAGCCTGACCGAGCGATCGCTGCCGGAGAAGGCGCACATCTTCCGTGCCGTATCTGCTGTGGCACCCGATCTGGCACGCGCGTTCCTCCGCTCTAAAGGATACCTTCCTGCCGCGCCGGAGTCGGCCAAGTACTGAAAGAACGTGTGGGAACGCCTTCGTTTGTTCGCAGCATGCAAGTGTACCCAAGGCGTCGCTCGGTGCTGTCTTGTCGTCGGTTATTCTGATTTTCGTTGAAACACCACTCTTGTTTTTTTCCTTCTTGCTTTGTTTTGGGAGCTCCGTATACACTTATCGCAACATCAATTATTTCTGACTTCAAATCGCAGTGCCGCGGATTTTTCCTCCTCTCTTCGCTGTTGACCATTTTTCGTTTCCTGGCGTTTGCCTGCGTACCACGCAGCAGCACCGTTTTTTTTTTTCTTCTCTCCCGTTCCTCATTGAAGACATTACAGTGACGAACACCTTCATCCACAAAGAAAGAAACACCACTCATTCCATTCCCTTTTTTTTTTCAGAGCGCAAAAGACCTTCGTCTTGTTACTTGAAGAGTTGTCGGACCGCTTAAGTGACGTACGCTGTTGCGCAGCAGAGAACTTCGATTGCAACCGCCCTCTGCACTCAAGTGAGACTTTTTTTTTGTTTCACCACAGCGAGAAATCAACGTAAAGAGTGGAGACGCAGATCTGAACACCATTCATGCTCACGTCTACCTTCTACTTCTCGTTTCGCTGGATGCCGACACTCTCTTCTTCCTTCCCTGATCTCTCTTTGTCTCTTCCCCATGGCAACAAAATTCTTTTCACATTCCGACACGCACACGCACATACACACGCACACGCACACACACACAAAGGAATTCTAGAGTCCGTTTTTTCTTTTCTTTGTTCTATTTGCTTCACCTCACTCTTCTTCCCCCTTTTTTCTTTCTCACGCTTTACGTTTGCGTGACAACCGAGAAAAAAGTCAAAGTAGACACGCGACCGACTCACACCTTTCTCTGTGAGAGTCAAGTACGATTACTATTGCATTCATTTTCTCTATCTTTATCTTTTCCTTTCCACACGCAAGGTGACGGAGGCTAGTTTTGCTAACATAACAATTTCTCCTTGTCGTGTGTTTCTGCGTGCTACGCTGTCGTTTCTGCTGTGTTGACGTTGAATCGTCTTTATTGTTGTCTTTTACGCTCCCCGTCCTCCCCACCTACACACATATATATACCCATACGCAACAATTCGCACAGTGCTGAACCATGGAGCCCCCGCACGTGCCCCCGTCGCCGCAGCAGGCCCCCATTGAGACGCCTGGCGGCCACCACCCGGCCGTTTCCATGCGCACCGAGTCGACCATCTCACTCGAACTTATCCAAGCCGTGACGATCAACCGCGAGAAGTTGTCGGAGTGGCATCACAAGATCCGCGCCAAGCTCTTCCCGATGGTGTCAGGCTTCTTCGTGCGCTGCCGCGTCGAGGACTCCGTGGACGGCCGCGCGCTCTACAAGGTCGGCCGCATCAAGACGCTGAAGCCCGACTGGTCCGTGGAGCTGGACCTGCTGACCACCGACGAGATCCGTGCTGGTCGCAACAACACAAACTACGACTGCATAAGCAATGCGAAGCTGTCGGCGACCGAGTGCAACTCGTGGCTGACGCGCGTGTCGCCGGACCTGTTGTCGGAGATCACGTCGACCATCTATCGCATGGAGGAGCGCATGCACATGATGGAGGCGGTGATTCTGGCCGAGCCGGCCTTCCACAGCCGCCGCCGCGAGGATCGACGCCGCGAGGAGCAGTCGAGCTCCGCCGGTCCTGCCCTGCCGGAGAAGTACGTCTTCTCGCAGAACGTGCTGCTGTGCGAGGACGACTACGTCAGCCTGCCGCAGACGGTGACGATTGTCGACTTGTTCCAGAACGCTGTCGGGCCGAAGGGCGTCGCGGAACCCGACACGCCGCGCGCCGGCTGCGCGCCGAACACGCGCTCGCGGGTCGGTGATGAGGCGGTGGCGAGCCACAGCACGATGATGCAGCTGCAAGACATGCGGAACTATATGAACTCGCCGACGCAGCCGCCGGTGGACCCGACGCGGCTGATCGACATGATCCGTCGTGCCGCCAATCCCTCGCACAACAGCTTCACCTACGACAATTTGCCCGACTTCTGCAAGCTGGTCATCTCGGTCTGTAGCATGTGCCGCGAGGTGGTGGCGAAGGAGCCGCTCTTCGTGCACCTCAAATCTCCCCTTACTGTTTTCGGCGACATCCACGGCAACTTTGCGGACATGGGCTACTTCCTCGAGAAGGTGATCGCCTTCGATGACGTGATGCTCAAGTACACCATGCAGAACCTCCTCTTCCTCGGCGACTACGTCGACCGCGGCGCCTTCTCGCTGGAGTGCGTCATGTACCTCTTCGCGCTGAAGGTGATCAACCCAACAAAGGTGACGCTGCTGCGCGGCAACCACGAGTCGCCCGAGGTGAACGGCGACATGGACGTGTACGGCTACAGCTCCTTCAAGTACCAATGCCTCGACAAGTTCGGCCGCGACCGTGGCATGGACGTCTGGGTGGCCGTCAACGAAGTCTTCCAGTACCTGCCGGTGATCGCGGACATTGACAAGAAGATCTTCTGCGTTCACGGCGGTCTGCCGCAGTACTCCGGTGGCGAGGACAAGCGGCTTGAGATTCTGTCAGACCCGAACTTCCCGCGTATCCCGGTGGTGCAGTGCGCCGACCCGACGAACGTGGCGCAGCGCATGATGGTGAACGACCTCCTCTGGTCCGACCCGGCCCCGCCGGACCAGCAGCTCGACCGCTACGGCTTCGGTCCCAACCCGCGTGGTCCTGATATCAAGACCTTTGGCTCGCGTGCAGTGGACATGTTCTGCGAGCGGTACAACTACCAGTACATCTTCCGTGCGCATCAGGAGAAGGCCGATGGGCTGCGGCTGTCCGACAACGCACGCGTCGTGACGATCTTCTCGACGTCTGACTACGCGGGACATCAGAACGGTGCGGGGTGTATTTTTGTGGCAAACGGCAAGATGCGTATGGCCATCAAGAAGCCGCAGCGCCAGGAGGTGCAGCGCGACACGAAGGGGCCGGTTTCGCCACGCACGCTGTCGAAGAGTGCGCCGGGCTTCGTCGTCCGCATGAAGAAGCCGCAATAATCGACACAACGGAGCTGTGGTAGCATCACCTATCAGAAAGCAGAAAAAAGAAAGAAGAGCCGCATGGATCGCGAAGACAACGTGAGCGCTTCTAGCCCAAAAGAGTAGGCCAGGGCGTCACGCGCAAAAAAAAAAAGGCAAAGTAAGCAAACAAACAATCGAACGCTGAGACGAGCACACGTCATCGGAGGCGTTCGACTCTGTGAAAAAGAGAGACGGACTGCAAGCGGGAGTATGACGACGACCCATGCGTCGGGTCTTTGTACTGACAGCGGCGTTGCTGCCTCATTTGGGCTCGGCACCTCCGCACGTGTAGTTGTCTGTTTCGTTTTCCTCTTTGTTTCATTGCTGTTTCGTTTTGTTTTTCTGGATGTGTCGTGACTTTTTTTGTTGTTGCGGACGGCGCTTGAGTAGACATAAAGCGTGACGTCGTTATAAAGCGAATCGTCTTTTTCCCACTTTTTGTTTTGAGCCATATTTATTGAAGTTTGCGACGGATGATCTTTTTTATTTTTGTTTTTGTACGCTGCTCAGCAACATGCTGTCGATTTACCTACATCGACCGAGACGCACCATGAGCTCCTATGGATACCCGTGGATAGGCTGTGGATGCAAGGGATCCCTTCGAGAATATAGGTTTTGCTTTCAACTGTTCGTGTAATTTGTGCCGGTCCTTGTTGTTCAGATGCGATTTATAAACACGCAAATCTGAACAACGGAGAGGTTGGCGTTGCGATGTCGTCATCGAAGCTTAGTCTCAGTTTCCACTGCATCTGTGCGATGTTAGTGTTCTCCTCCTTTTTTTTTTCTCACTCTGTTTACAGCTCATTTTGCAGCTCTCGCAGATGCTTACGGTCGCCTCTGCCTTACGTTTTGGATTGGTATGTGATGTCCTCATTGCCTCACGGCATCAGAAAGGTGCGGACTATGCAGAGGAGAGGAAGTGGAGCTTTGTACGGAACCATAAGAACGCGAGTTTCCTCCATCACACGAAATGTGTTTTCTTTCGCTCCCTTTCTTTCTTTTTTTTTCTGTTGTTGTTCTCAATATCCGCTTAGGAGGCGAAGCTAAGCCGGTAATGCCAATCAGCCCAGCGATGTTCATTTTTCTTTTTTTTTTGCTCGTTTTTGTTTTATCGATGTTTGTTTACATCTTTGATCAAGATGCCTCTCCCCTTTTCTTTTCTGTTTTCTGATACTATTTAGAGTTTTTTTTTCTTGTCGTTTCAAAGCACCTTCCACACATTCTTGACCCCCACACAATCAACTTACGAGCGCTCCATCACGGTTGTCTCTCTGTCTGTAAGCGTGTGTGCGTGGTGATCTGCAGTGTGAAGGAGGGACGATGCCGCTGAGCTGCCTCCCTGCAGCTCCCTTTCCCGCGATTCCAACTCAACTAGTCAACTACTGCCACCCGTGGACGGATAATAAAAAAAAATATATGCTATTAGCTATTACTACTATTATTGTTATTGTGGTCACGAGGATGTGGAGCGTCTCAATTCTCTGTAAATACTACACAAAAAAAAGAAGGGAGCATTAAACAGAAAAGCAACACGCGATGCGTTGGTGTGTGTGTTTACTCGAAGCTCCGTGCGAGGCCGTGAAGAAAAAGCGGGGCTGCGTCTATGCTCCACGGAATGCCTCCGTGCCATGGAGGAGCAGAGGACCACGTGTCGGCAACACGACACTCTCCACTCTCTGCCAGTGTGTATAGTGAAAAGAAATAAACCGCGGCATCTTTACCTAGCAATGCGCTACGTGTGTCTATTTATGTGTGCGTGTGTGTCAAGGTTAGGTCAGCTTCGCCACCTCTACACATGGACTCGATAAGAAAAAGCAACCCAACTTTCTGATCTCTGGATGGATGTGATGTGCCTATTGAGAGTGTGTGGTGCGAAGAATGGAAGGTGCATCGTGTTATCTTATCATCTCTACTTTGCTCGTCCCTCACCGCTCTCCCTCCTATCCCTTTCTCTCTTTATCTCTCTCTCTCTTTTCTGCGTGTAACCTGTGCAATATTTTCCTTCAAATCGTCGGCAGTGCAGTACCTTGACTTCTTGAAGACATTCATCCTATTCAAATATTAAAGGGCCGCCCTTTTTTTCTTTTTTTTGTGTGTGTGTGTTTGTGTTGAGCGGATCTCCCACACGGCAAATACGTACTGCAGCCAACGATGCACCGCAGTCGTCTCGCGCGTCTGCCGTACCTGCTGCCCACGCCTTTCGATCACCAACCCATCGCCATCCCTGTGGTGCCCAGTGCGAAGTCAGTGGTGCAAGGCATCTTGCCGCCGCAGGCAGAGCTGAGTCGCATCGACGAAGTCAGCCGCCTGCTGCAGCAGCTGCCAGCGGCGTGCGACAATGCAAAGGAGCTGCAGCACAGCGCGCAGTACGCCAGCCGGTACTACCGCGCTCGCCTGCACCGCGGTGCGCAGCTGCAGGAGAAGCAGCTGAGGGCTGTCGCGGCGGCGAGCCCGCAGGAGGCGCAGCAATGGGCTGCTGAGCGGCTCCAGCCCATCAGCGATCCTTTCCACTGCGTGTGAGCCTTGTCGAATGTCTGTGTGTGTGTGTGTGTGTGTGTGTGTGTGTTTCAACTGCCCCTCGTGTAGTCGAGCTGAGGTTCTTTGTTTTTTTGGTTGACTTTTATGTGACCGCCAGCATTTGCGCCGTCGGTGACTTCACAGAGTTTCTCTCTTTTTCCAGGAATGGTCAAATGCACCAAACGCCACGGAAAAAAAAAGGATCAAAGCACCTACGATGACAAAACGAGGGATGGCACCGAAATCTCCCATGACAGGACTCGCCTCGGCACGAGAAGCCGCTCTCTTCAGCGACTCTGGCTACGTTGCCTTTCCCTACCGGTGTCGTGGACATCTCTTTCTCCAACGGCCGGTTCACAACTCTCGGAGAAAGCAACAACAACAATCTCTTCCTTTTTGTTCCCTCCTTTCTGTTGTTCGTTCTTTTGCTGAGTAAAAGCAATCGTGCCCTTCTGTTTCCGTTTCCCTTTTTGTTTTCTATTGTGTGCTCATTCGCACAGCGGGGCGAAGGTGCTTTCTTTGCCTACCACTGCCGATGCTGCGGTGCACGCGTGCACGACTCTCAGCTGCCGCAGTCGCCGGCCTCGACATCGTTGGGTCGGGTGATGTCGCCAAGCAGAAGTCCGCCCTGCGCCGCCTCCTCCATCGACACGACGAGGGGGTGGCCCGCAACAGCAGAGGACCCATCACGGTCACGAACACGTACGATACCGACGCCGCCATCTTCTTTGAGCACTTTAACCTGGCGGTGCTGCCGTCCGTTAGCGGAGGGGCGGCGCGGCAGCCGCTGCGCACGCGGCTCCTCGAAAGCGGCGCCGTGGAGGGCGTACGGCAGCACATCGTGACGCCGTGGCAGGCCGAGGGGCAGCGCCGCGTCGTGGTCTTTGGCTGCCGCAGCCTGCCGTACCTGCGCCGACAACTTCGAGCAGACGCCGAACACGCTTTCCTCGTCGTGGACGCGTCCCTGAAGGACCTGGCGGAGGCGGCGGCGGCACTGACACCCGAATTCGGCCGCCGCATCTCCTTTCTACGCTGCGAGTCGATGTTTGCCTGTCTCGCGGTGCTGGAGCCTGCGACGGTGGACCTTGCGGTGGTGCCGATGCCGGTGCCGTACTGGTCCAAGCAGGGCAGCCACCGCCGACTCGTCCACTTTGACTTCTACTGCGCCGTGCACCGTGCGCTGCGCGTGCGTGAGAGCCCTGCGGACCCGCGCGGCGTTGTCCTCTTCACCGACTGCGAGCCCTACGCCGCCTTCATGATGGAGCACCTGGAGGAGTCGAAGCTCATGGTGCCCTACACACGCAAGAATCCGCAGGACCTCTTCCGCCGCTGGCTCCCACTCAGGTCAACGATCAACGGCGACAGCAACAGCGGCACTGCGGAGTCCACCGAGGCGGAGAGAGGCGAGCGGCAGTCGCGCGAGTTTGCGCAGCAGCGCGCAGGCGACATCGTGGCACTCGCAGCCGCCAAGAGCGGTCCGACCACCGCCGAGGCGGCACAGCTGCTGTCGACGTATTCCTATGCCCGCAAGTACTACCGCGACTTCACCACCGACCCTGCAGCTCCGTGAAGCGACGGTTGCGGTAGACTGCACGCGATGTACGCTTGGATGGATGAAAGCAACGGCCGCTGGTCTGCACTTGTGTCTTCTTTGATGTGTTGTCATCTATGAGCCGCTATCTCTTCTGAAAGCTTTTTTTTCCCCCTTGCAAAGTAATGGGAGTGTTCACAACAATAAATAACAAGTGTGTGTTGATGCTTGGTGTTTCGCACAGTATCATTTGCCACGTGCGCTCTCAGACCTCGCGATCGAGAACGAAAGCCACACGTCACGCCTTTTTTGTTGCACGAAAGCAGCAAACGACGCGGATGTACATAATAAGAGTTCATTGTGCCATGGAATCAAGGGCTGAGGAAATGTTTCCTTGCCCTTCGCGGCAAAGCTGTGCACTGCCGCCTTTCTTTTGGACTTGTTCAACCTTATCTTGCGCCGCATGCATCCGTTCTGCGTCACTACTCCGTTCTCCTCCTTTGATCTTCTGACTGTGTCGCACGTCCTTCTCCACTCCGTCCCTATCTCTCTCTTTCTCTGAAGTCGCAATTCGCGTACAGCCGTGTAGAAACACTCACGCAGCATCATCTCGTACACTGTCGCTGTGACTTCCATTTCTTTTTTTTGTGTGTTCTCCCTTTTCTTCAAGAGTTGCGTCTTGCTTCTTTTTGAGTCTGTTTGAAGGGTTCATCGCTGCGACGTATTATTATTGTATTTATTACACGTATTTACTTTGACCACTTGTAAAGCCGCCTTCTACTATCAGTGCTACGCCAATCTCCGCTCTCACAAGCCGCTTACAGGATCGGCCTTACACACCTACACACACGCAGTCACAGAGACACGTGTCTTAGACTAGAAAGCTCTTTGTCTCTTTACCTTACGTTTTCTTTTCATTTTTGTAGTGTCGTGAGCAAGTGTCCACCGCGCGTCTACTGACGCTCAACAACAGCAAAAAAGAAAGAGCAGCATCGATAGGATAAGGATTGACTCCGGCACTGAACCGTCGTCGACTTCAGTTGAGTTTTTCGTTCTCTGCTTTCTCCTTTTTCACACACTCTGCTTTCAAGGTCTGGACAGCGCTTGTACTTCTTCTTGTTGCTTTTTCTTTCTTTCTTTACTCTGCCTTCATCATTAGCTTTCCTTGTTGTCGTCATGACTGCGTTACCCTTCTTGTCCATCAACGATGTGTCGGAGCTGTACATGACAGACGACATCTACGACTTCCTCGGCGAAGGCACGTTCGCGTCGGTCTTTAAGGGCGTCAGCATCACCACACGCCCCGAGGTACAGGAGAATCAGCTAGTCGCCCTCAAGCTCATCGCAAAGCGCAACTTGACGAGCGACAAGCTTATCCGCGACGTCATCAACGAGGTGCACGTGCTGAAGCAGGCGAACCACCCGAACTGCGTGCACTTCATCGAGTGCCTGCAGACACCGCACCACGTTGTGATTGTGACGGAGTACGTGGAGGGGGTGGAGCTCTTCCAGGCCCTCAAACAACACAAGTTCACGGAGCAGATGGTGCTGGAGGTGATGCAGCAGCTGCTGAGCGTGCTGGCCTACCTGCACGACACACTGCACTTCGTCCACCGTGATGTGAAGCCGGAGAACATTATGGTCGACACGCAGCAGACGCCGATTCGTGTGGTGCTGGTGGACTTCGGCTTAGCGCGGACGTGTGAACGCAAGCGGCAGCGCATCTCCCGCGATGTTGCCCTGCATTTCCAGCGTCAGCAGCAGCAGCAGCAACAGCAGCAGCAGCGTCTGCTCCCACCGCGCAACTTGTCTCTCGACGCCTTTGAGTGCGACAGCCCGATGCTGGCGACGCCGTGCGGCACGTTGAAGTACGCCGCACCCGAAACAGTGCAGTCCATCACGCAGAGTGCGCAGCTGGCGACCACGAAGGAGCTGCTGTCCCGCCTCGACGTGTACGCGGCCGGCGTCATCATGTACGTCATGCTCAGCGGCGCACTGCCGTTCAAGAACTTCGCGAACAAGGCGAACCTGGTGGCCGAGATGCGCACGAGTCTGTCGTTCGACGGCCCGCGGTGGAGCGGCATCAGCCCCGACGCGATCGAGGTGAACCGCGCACTGCTGAACTTCGACCCAACGGCGCGGCCCCGTGCGGCAGAGGCGCTGCAGCACCGCTGGTTCAAGCTGGGTGGGATGTGCTTTGCCCCGTCAGCGCAGTCGCAGGTGGCGGCAGTGCCGTGCAGCCCACTCGACTCGTCCATCTGCGAGCGCGGTGCGATGACGCACGCCTTCGAGGCGATGCGGGCACCGGAGTCGGCGATGTACTACCACGACGGCGGCGGCGGCGTCGCAGCAAACATGAACGCCGGCGTTGGTGCGAGTACCAGTAGTGGCGGTGGTGTTGGCGTGCCGTCGGCCGGGGTGGCTGGGAACCCGGGTGGACGGACTCCGAATAGCCGGTGCATGAATGTGCCCTTCGGCCAGAATATGACCCCGATGGCGCCGTCGCCGCAGTTTCAATCAAACTACTTTGATTTCGCATGAGGGCGTGGGTAGGAGGTGCCACCACCTCTAGGTTTTAATGATTCGATGGTCACTTTTCTTTTGTTTTGTTTCTTTCTTCCTTCTCCATTTTGATACAACTTTAGAGCCCTTCACTCTATTCCTCGTTAGATGATTTAATGCGCGTACAATCATTGATCATTTCCGCTTATTCATTCTTTTGTTTGTTTTCTTCATTACGTGTTTTTTTTTTTTGCTGCGCCTCTACACTACGGGGGTAGTTGTCCGAAGCTTAAGCGCGTGTTCGTTAACGAATGCATCGTTTTCTCTGTTTTCATTTCAACATCTCCAGCTACTAGTTGAGATACAGCGTCTGTGTCAAATCACGCCTACTCTTCTGTCAGGCGTTCCATTTCCTTTGTTCTCGTCTTCACGAATCTCGATGTTTTTTTTTCCCCCACTACTCCTCGCTTTTCATCGGTTCTGCGACTCTTGCCATTTTACTACCTTTATTTCTCTTTCCTCTTTTGCTCCTCTCACAGTTTTTTATAGACTGCGGTGCCGGCGTGCACCGTTCTCAGAGGCTCAGATCGTCATCAAGGGAATGATACGTATTCGTCAAAACATCCGCTTCTCGAAAAAGAGAAAAGATACAACATCTTCTTTAGTATCTGAAAGACCAAAAAAAAAAAGAAGAAAAAAAAGAACACTGACAAGCCTGCTGACATCAGCGCCGTCTTTGAGAGTCTTTATGGCGTTGGCAGCCGTCCACTCGAGGGACCTTGTCAGGGATCCGTCAAAGCTTCGTCCCTCAGTCATCTCTGTCTTTGTTTGTTTGTTTGTTTGTTTGTTTCTGCCTCGTCCACGCCCGCATCACCACATGGTGTCAGTACCGTACAGCTATCTTGAAAAAAGAAAAGGAAAACGAAAAACAAGAGAGGCGCAGGTGCGGCTCCAATGCAGCGCCGCAGGATGGTCTCCTCTGCTCTACTTCTTGATCTTCACTTCTTCTTTCCACCTTTGTTCTCTCCTCTCTCTCTCTGTCACACATTAAAATCTCAACGCACACAGTTTCTTCTTTCTTATTTGTAACCCAAAAAGCAAAGCCGCGCGTTTAACACGATTAATCTTTAATTCTTCGTAAGTGTCCTGTTTTCATACCTTTCAGCATCTGAGCTTCTGCTGTCGAGCCTGCTCACTCCACCATCAATAACCATCCACATACGTTCAACCGTCTCACACACTTCTTCTCTCCTTTTCACAGATGCCGCGTCGTACCCGCGAGGAGTCGGAGGAGGCGAAGCCGGCGCGCGTCACGAAGCTGGCCAACAGCAGCGACGATGATGAGCCGGTGAAGGTGACGAAGGCACCAGCGGCAGCAGCGGCGCACCACCACGCAGACGACGGTGCTGCGGTGGCGAAGCGGAAGCGCGCGGAGGAGAAGCCGGCGGCAGCGGCAGCGGCGGAGAATGAGGAGGTGCCGAACAACGGCTGTGCCGCCACGG
>AUXI01000792.1:0-11794 GCA_000482105.1 Crithidia acanthocephali | reverse complement strand
AGTGACACGGCGTCCTTCGACCACGTCGTGGCCGGGTGCGGCACAGCCCATCCCTTGCAATGCACCACAGCCGGCTGCGTCTTCGACGAGTCGCTCATGACTTGTGGGAAAATGAAAAGTAATGAATGGAATTGTACAACTGTGAAGTTGATCAAAAATGAGGTGGAGAGAGATGAATAGTGGGAGGAAAACAAGGTTGCTTTTAGCGTGTGCAAAAAGGTGGACCTTCACGTTCACCCGCTTCGTTGCAAGTTCGCACAGCCAAAAAGTGAGCAGCTGTCCGCTCCGCAACCATCTCAAACGAGCCGCAAATCCTTTTTCTCTCCTTTATTGTATTCTTGA
Organism: Crithidia acanthocephali; assembly: GCA_000482105.1. NCBI lineage: Eukaryota > Euglenozoa > Kinetoplastea > Trypanosomatida > Trypanosomatidae > Crithidia > Crithidia acanthocephali. The sequence goes on along the minus strand of AUXI01000792.1, from coordinate 11,452 downwards.
TAAGAAACGGGAAAGCGTAGAAGTGCAAGACTCAAAAGAAAAAGAGGTGTAAACAAACAAACAAACAAACGGTAGATCTACACACGTGGCAATCGCAGCCACCGCTTCGGCACTGCTCTCAAGTTTTCCTCACAGCCTACTAGCTCTTCAGTATTGGCGCGTTCACGGCATTTGTTTGCATCTGACACTGCGCCTTCTCGTAGAGATGCACGCGGCGCCTGCGCAGCCGCTCTTCTTGATCCTCGTTCATGTGGAAGTTGCCGAGGACAACCTTGCCGCGGCCGTGGCCCGATGCGCGGACATCTAAGGCGTCCACAGCCTGCACGAAGGGCACCTGCTCCGTCATCACGCTGAAGGCGCCTTGGGTGTAGAGCTGCAACACAAGCTGGCCCAGCGGCTGCAGCTGCTGTCGCGCAATCGGGTCCTGGTGGAGCATGCCGAGGAAAACGTAGTGCACGGAGAGCTGGCGGCGGAACACCAGATCGCTGCGTGGCACCATGAGGCCGGTGAGCACGCACACAGACCCGCCAAAGCGGACAGCCTCCGCGTGCATCTCGGACACGGAAGCACCCGCGCACTCCAGCATGTAGTCCACACCGTAGTCCTCCGTAAACCTAAGGATCTCCTTCACCACGTCCGCGCGGGTGTAATCGACGACGAAGTCCGCACCGAGGCTCTGGACGTACTGCACGTTGGGTGACGAGCAGCTGGCGATTACGTAGAGCCCAAAGTAATGCGCCAGCTGCACCGCAACCGACCCGACACCGCCGGACGCGCCGCTGATGAAGATGGTGCGTTGCGGCTCCACGCGTAGCTTGTCGAAGAGTGCGATGTACGCCGTGGCCGCCGCGGCAGGAAGCGTGGCAGCCTCTATGAAGTCAATAAGCCGGCCTGGCACCAACTCGCCGGAGGGAGAAGGGGATGGCGGTGTAGCGACTTCCGGAAGCTTCCAGACGACGTCGCGATCGACAAGCGCGTACTGGCAGAAGGAGCCTCCGCTGCCTTTGCTCAAGTCCGCTAAGAAGGCGACGCGGTCGCCAACCCGGATGTCGCCCAGCCCGCCCTCTCCGCTGCCCTGCTCCGCCTCCGCGACGTCCCACCCGACGCTCTCGACCACGCCGGCACCCTCGATGCCCAACACGTACGGGAACTCGAACGGCGCAGCGCGGTGACGGCTCGGTGGGCGTGTCGTCGCGGTCACATCCTTGCCGTTGTTCTCCGCCGCGGCGTCGAGCTGGGCTAGCGCGGTGGTGCGCTGCGCGTCTGCCGGGTTCACGCCGGCGGCGTAGATCTTGACGCGCACCTGGTGTGGCTCCGGCGCAGGGACCTCGATGTCCGCCGAGTAGACGACGTTCTTCTTTGACCACGTCGGCTTTCCTTGCGGGGCGACCCAGCCAGCGCACAAGATCGGCTTGCCAGTTGTCTCAGAGAAGTCGAGGTCGGACGGCTTCAACGATGGCACCGGGGCGTTTGGTAGCAGGAAGTACTGCCTCCGCGGTGACTCGTTGCTCTGTGCAGCAGAGTTCTTGTTGCCCATTTTCGATATCTAATGACACGCGCTGAGTGCTAGTGTTTTTTAAGGGTCGTAGTGCTTTCTGAGATCTTCGAGCGACTAAAAATGAGGGGTGGATCAATGGTGATTCTTATGTTTGGGTAAGGATGGCTGCAATGCGTCAACTCTTATTGGCACTCGTATAACCCGCTGCTAGCAGAAACCCGTCTGTGATAACTCGAAAGCAGATGAGCCTGGTAGTTTGATGTGTCGTGGCAATTTGACGGTTGCCATGAGAGTCCGCAATTGAGTAGACAAATAAGAAGAGCGAAAGAACAACACTTGTAGAGTCATGCAACACGGAAGTCTTTGCTTGTGGGAGGTTGAACAAAAACGAGCACTTTACAGAGTGCGTTCACAGGGCGTGGCACCCTAAGCTCTCGGCTCACAAGCCCACACGCAACGATAATCGAAGACAACAAAACCAAAAAAACTCCATACCAAAAAGACGCTTGGATCTTTTTTTGCTGTTTCTTAAAAACTCTATGAAAGGAAGAAATGTATATAGGAATAGTTTAATCGCAAGCTGGTGGTTTACCCCCCGTTTCCTCTATGCTTCCAAGACAGCCTTTCACTGCCTGCTTCTTTTCAACTCTGCCTCCTCCGATCAAACGCACACAGTAAGCGAGCAACACAATCAACCACCAGCAATCGTTCCATTCTGCCAAGCGTCTCAATTAATTGCCTGTTGATGCGCTAACGCCTCCATTCTGATCCTCCGGCTGCTCGTCCTCTCGCTTCCGCTTGGCGCTGTCGCTGGCAACGACCCTGTGCATCAGGTCGGTCAGCGTCATCTGCTTCACCCTCGGAGCGCTCTCGTCCTTCACGTCCACGGCGACGACCGTCGCTGCGGCGGATACACTTGTGTCTTCCACTCTGTGTTGCGGCGCGGGTGAGGAGGTTGCAGTGACGGGCGAGGAGCCGTTCATCGCCTCGGACTTGTCCGTTTGCTCTTCGTTCTCTCCGTCATCGTCGCCGCCTTCATCGTCAGCGTCGTTCTTGTCATCCCCCTCTGTCCCGCCGGCCTTGCTGGTTTGCTTGACAGCCTTTGCTTTCTTGTCGTTCGATGCGGAGGTGAAGAGGCGCTCGTCCGTTGGCGACCACGGCGTCTCACGCAGGACGAGGGAGCCGCGACGTCGCTCGTAGAAGCGCTTGATGGTGCGCACCATCTCCGCCTGCGCGACGCCGATGCAGAGCTGTTGCTCTCGAAGGGCGTTGATGATCATCTTCGTCGACAGCTTCCCGTTGACCTTGACCAAATCGTGCACCGTCTTCAGCTCATGCTCAGTCATCTCGCGCCGGTTTTTCAGCGCCGCCTCCATCAGGGCACGCTGCAGCTTGGCCTCGCGCTCCTCAGTACTGAGGTCCTCATCACCGGCGGCAGGAATCCCGGCGCTTCCGTTTGCTAGCGCGCTCAGCTCCGTCTCTAGCAGGGAAGTAAAGTACTCCGCCGTCAGCGGTGCAATACGCTCCATTTCGTCAAAGTTGCGCAGCGGATGCTCGTCGTTGGCGATGCCGACAAAGGGTCCGCTGTACGACGGCACAAGCTTGTCCTTGTTGCGCAGCCGCAACAGGCGACGCTGCCGTGCCTCCATCACTCTGCGCTGGATGTCGCAGTCGGAGTCCTCCTCATCATCGTCGTTGATGAAGTCCTGGTCGCTGCTGTCGAGCGAGTTCAGGTTTGAGTCCACATCAGAGTCTTCCGAGGAGGAAGCGGCGATGTCCTCGTCGCCCTCCATGACATCCCAGTCGTCGCCGGAATCGTAGTCGTAGTCAATGTTCGACAGGCGCGGCATCTCGCGACCTGGAGGGAAGCGTGCCATCTGCAGCAACTCGACTTCGTTGAGGTTGCCTTCCTGAAGATGGTTGTACGTCCCGAAGTACGGTGGCCGTGACTGACACGGATCGTAGCCGATTGCGAAGAACCCAGAGAAGACCACCTCGTTGTCGAAGGAAGGGTACGGGTCTGCGGCTGCCACGTGAAACGGGCATCCGCACTCGCGGAGCAGCTCACGAGGCTGACTCGCTCCAGCGTTGGAAGCCTCGATCATCGCGTTGAAGTCTCGGACGCACACCTCCGCCTTCCGCGACAGATCGACTTCGAGACAGATCGGCGGATGCAGAAGAGATGACTCCTCGTCGATGAAGCGGCTTCGGCTGTTTTCAGGGTCGCGCTGTCCATTTTGGTGTGTCGCGGGAGCAGAGACGGCCACCACCGATGTGTCTTCTTCGTTTGCGTTGGCGTTAGCCTCCGGCTTTGCCCAGAACTGCAGGGCGGCAGGCACGATCCGTTTGTCCTGCACGAAATTGGAGAAGAGCCTGTTCTTCTTGTTTTCCGTTTTCACCGTATTGCTGAGGAAGCCGAAGATGGCGAGACTGTTGGCCGCCTCCTTTGGTGCCTTGAGTGCCTCTTTTTCAGCCTCGCGCGCTCTCTGCTTCGCCTCCAACTCAGCCTCGCGCTGCTTTTGGCGTAGCTCCTTCTCCGCTTCCTGCTCCTCCTCTCGCGCCTTGCGACGCGCCTCTTCTCGGCCTCCCTCGCTGCTTTTCGCGCTTCACGCTCACTGTCACGCAAGATGCGCCGCTCCTCCCTTTCCTCATCGTTGAGCGTTTTGCGAGCGTCGCTTTCCAGCTTGAGAAACTGAGTTTCTTCTTCTTTCATCTTTTTGCGCGCCTCTCGCTCGGCCTCCTTCTCAGCCCTGTGCGCCTCACGAGCACTCCTCTTCTCTTCAGCGGAGAGCACGTGTCCCAGCGAGGCGAGTGGAGTGTCATCGTCATCCGCCGGCGTAGACTCTGTGCTCCCGGATGTAGCCTTGACAAGCCGCTCGGGCTGGCTGGCCTTCCCTTCGATTCCGTGTGCATCTTTGTTTTCCGCTTGCGGTACACTGAGGGACGGCGGCGAGCTGCTCGCTGGTTGCGGACTGGCTGTTTGCTCGCTTCGAGAAGGCTGGTCATTTTTCAGGCTCTGCAAGAGCGCCAGAGCCTCGTCAATTTTGCTCCGATCTATGTTTTTGAGGAGCTCCGTCAAGTTATCCATTGCTGCAGGAACTGCCCTTCTTTAAGATGTTCTGTTTTCAGCTGCTGTATTAGTTTTTTGAAGGAGGGTGAGAGTGACGTAGACAAGTGAAGTAAAATGAGAGTCAAAGTGACTATTTGCTGTTCTCAAAACCTGTCTGATAAAGAGCTTGAAGCCATTGAAAAGTCGTTCGCAAACAAGCACTTCTGTCAATCAACTGCCTATTCTACGGCTATTCAGCTACCAAATATGCGGATACTCACAATTAACGCAGTCGTCATCCAGCTCTTTGTTTTGGGGGAGTAATTAACGTGTTTAATAGATGCAGTGTGTATGAATATCTCTTCAAAGAAAAATGTCTATTTTACATCAGTAAGACAGTTCAGGAATGCGTCCTCTGCGATAACGTCGCTGCTGTCGCCTTTCACGAAAAAGTACAGGTTCTCTAACTCCTTCTTCGTCAGAGGCTGCACGGAGGTGATGTCCTTCTGTGCTTCAGCCATGACGGCTTCGAGTTCGTCAACGTTGAAACAACGCACTGTTGTTCCATCACTCCGAATCACCGATTTCCGCCCCGTTGCGTCCCAGATACACTCGAAGCAGGAGACGAGATCGCGCTCGCAGATTTTGTACACAACCGAGGAAACACGCGTCGGAAAGCGCGGATCTGGGCACGAGAGCACTTGCGGGTCGTACGCCAGCACGTGCGTGTGCAGAATCTCGCACAGCACCTGTCGCATTTTTTCCGTGTCGGCATACGTGGCAACTGAGGGTGAGGCAGCCTCTGAGTCTTGTGTTGCGTCAGCCGGATTTGGAGGAAGAGGGGCAGCATGCGAAACCATGCAGCAGATCTGATCGACCTGACTGTCCGTCACGCAAAGGTCTAAGGAGCGTACGATTTCCGGGACCTTCATGAGTAAAACCTGCGTTGGCATGATGAACTCTGTGGATGTGGTAGCGGTGACGGATACAGTGTTTGCTTTGATCGCGGCGTCGACGACGGCAGCGTATTCCTTGTTTAGTTTCACGCGGGCGGGCTTGGAGAGGTAGAAGGTTTCATCCAGCTGCTGCTTGTACCCTGCATCCGGGTCTGGGACAACTTTCACTGCTCCCTTTTTCGCCCCACCTTTCCCACCTTTGCCTTTCTTTGAACCTTTTGAGAGGGTGGGCATTGTGACCTAGAGGAGAATCACTATAAGAAATAGAGTGTAGAGAAGAAAAAAAAGAGAAGAAAAGTAAAAGGTGAGAAATACAATCATAGTAAAAACATCCATGGAAGTAAGATTAACAGTGAAGGATCCCTCCTGAAGCTGAGTCCTTCATCTATTGTAATTGAAAAGAGGACTTTTTAGGAACACATCTGCATTGTCTATCGTTAAACTAAAATTTGACAGTATGTCGGTGCATTCTTTATTTACATAAACATGTATTTGATTGTTGGAATTTTTTTTGTGTGTGTGTGTATATCAAGACAGGCGTATATTTGTCAATATAAGTTGAAAGAAAGAAGATGTCGGCAAACAGGACAAGAAAATGTGAGGGTATAAAAAGCAAACAGAGAACAAGAGAAAAAAAACTACTAAGATGATTATCCGTGTGCCGGCGTCTCGTCATTTGTGAAAATTTTCCGCAACACATTCGACACCTTCTTCGCACCCATTTCCACGTACGTGGAAGCCTTCCGCGGGCGAACCATCGACGACGCATCGCGCAGCAGAGCCGTCGCACCGTATGTGTGCCGCAGCTTGTTGGCAGGAACGACAACTCCTCATCTTCCAGAAAAGCGACCAGGTATGGGGCAGCTTCCGCAAAGATGTTGAAATCCGGAGAGAGTTTACGGCCCAAGCCCTCTCCCACAATCACGGTCAGGACGAGCGACGCAAAGTTGCCATCTAGCGGCATACGATTCTCGCGCACCGTCCGCATCACCTTCCCCAGAACGGTGCCGATCTGCACCTTGCTGAGCCTGAACCCGTGTGTCCCAGGCGCCACCATGTCGAAGACGCCCTTCATCTCCTTCGTGAATCGCTCGCGCTCTTCCGGCGTCTGCTTCTTCTTCTGCGACGGCGGAAGGCGGTCCATCATCAGCTCGGCGCCAAGTTCGCCATCGCCACACGCCACAGCTGCAAAGAGGGAAATGAAGTTGTTTCGCTCGTCCTTCGACAAGGTGGTGACAAGCCCGGCATCGAGAACAATAATCTCGCGGTGCAGCTTACGCTTGCCGTCCGGGTAGTACTGCCGCATTCCGTCGATGTTGTTCGTGCGCAGCAGCACGTTGCCAGGATGCAGATCGGAGTGCACAAAGTTGTCTTCGAACAGCATCTTGAGGAACATGTGGCAGCCCAGTTCCGCAACGTCCGAGTTCTCCTCACTGGTCGGGATCTCCTGCACCGGCTGACCCTTCTCGAAGGTCTCAAACAGCACGTCCTCCGAAGACAACGAGCCGAGCGGCGTGGGGAAGATGACGCCGTTGACGGCGCGGAAGTTGTACTTGAACTGCATCAAATTGTCGCACTCGACCAGCAGATTGAGCTGCGACCGAATCAGCGACGAGAATTCGTTGATGCTCGCATTCAGGTTGAAATAGCTCAAACCTGGAATGATTTTGTTGCCAACGGAAACGAAAAGCCGCATAGCAACGAGATCCGCGGCGACCTGCTCGCGAATGTGTGGGTGTGTCACCTTGAGCGCCAGCTCCGTCCCAGCAGGAACGCCATCGATGGACTCGCGCAGCTTCGCACGATGGATTTGCGCAATGCTTCCGCTGTTGATCGGCTCCTTTTCCACTTCTGAAATGAACCGAAGCGCGTTTTGACCTTTGTGAGGTCCATCGGCAAACTTGGTACGCAGCAGTTTCTCGGTGTGAGCCCAGCCGTGCGGCGACGTCCGGTCGTACAGCTTCTCCAGCGTAGCGCACATCTCCTCCGGAAAAAAGTCTGGGCGGGTGGCCATCCATTGGCCAAGCTTGATGTAGCTCGGACCCATAGACGAGAGGAAGGCGGCGATTTTATTGTAAAACACCTTCTCAGGGCACAGATGGAGTCCAAAGGTAAGGAGACCGTACCAGAGCACTGGCACGCACCGCACAAAAAGTAGAATCATTCGATATGCTGCGTAGAAGTAAAATACCACCACCGGCATCGTCCTTGCCTCCGGAAGCAGTCCCTCACCAGATGCGGAACCGGCAATGTACAACCGCGTTTTTCGCACAGGCTTCGGCATATTCCGCTTGAGCTCCTCTCGCTGAAAATCCGGGAAGTGGACGCGCTGATAGTAGGCATACCAGCCCACGCCGCAAATACCAGTTGCCGCCACGCCAAATCCCCATACTTGGCGGCGGCTGAGCGATGTCACCCGGCGCTTTAACTCTGCGGAAGGCATCGGTGAAGAAGTACCACTGTTTCGGTTGAAGAGAATAATGAGTGAAAAGTCAAGTATTAGGAGAGTAAACAAAAGGGAGACGAAATGAAAAAAAAGATACTGAAGCATGGCTTTTTGCGCATTTTAACTCTTGAACGCGTACTGCGTTCGAGAGAGAGGAAGGGCTAACCGAACTCAAAAAGTAAACCATAGTAGAACGCGTACATAGGAAAAGCAAACCCAGTGCAGACAGAATCAAACTTTTTTACGTTTGTAAAATGATTTATTTTTTATTATTATTTTTTTTCCAATATGAGAAAAATGCTCCTTCGAAGTTGATAGTGTATTTGCCTTGCAGTTTGAATCTCTCTCCAGTTCTTTACTGTTCCCTCCGACTGCTTATTGGAGTGCGAAAAAGCTTAATGGAGCCAGAAATTCAAAGTTGCTTGTCGCTTTTTAAAGCAATAAGATTGTTGAAAGGACTGAAAGCAACCTCATTTTACGTGCGCTGGCTTTAGAAACACATGAAATGGACGAGCAGGCGCCGTCTTCAAAAACGAACAAACACTTTCTTTTAAGCAACACCAGTACGACATACTTCTTGCCGAAATTGTGTCGCTCGCTGCGTTATTTCTAGGCGAGGATTATTCGCGTAGTGGCCCGCATGCTGTGCTGCTTCTTAGCGCCACTAGTATGCACAAAAAAAACCTTCTCTAAAAGTGCACATGCTCAAGCTTTTGAGATGGTTCCGTCTTTCAGAAGCCAAACAGACTACCAAGAATCACCCCCCCCCCCCTCCGCTTCTTTTTTCTGCTCGAGAAACCCTCTAAATAGAATCGAACAACAACCAAACTAAACACGCCTTGCTGCACACTGCCCTTTCACAAGTAAAACTAAAGCTTTTTTGAGTATAAAGGCGCGGTGACTGTGCAGGTAAAGTGACAAAACTGTGTACTCCTCCCGAGAACGCGCTCTACCTCTTCTATCGAACCATTAATAGCGCCGAGCTTCCCGACTCCTGATGAAATTATGACAACGCAAAAGTGTTCGGTTCGAAAGCCTACCGCAACATGCTGTTGACTGTCCTTCTACTAAATGCTCTCCAAAACAACTCACCACTCTCAGCGCTTCTAAGACAGCGCACAAGTGAAAAGACGAGTTCACCTCCACAGATCCGATGATTCTTAACACACCACCCAAATCCAACCAAATCTGCCTTTTCACCGCCCCAACACATCCATTCAACGCAAACGTTTTTGCCAGTAGTGTTCCCGAGAAAACTGTTCTGCTTCAACCAGAAAATCAATGCTTTCAGTTCAAAAAAAGCGGCACCAGAATATCGAAACTCCCTTCTTCACGCATACTTGCTTTTACGAAGCGAGACGGCAACCCAACCAGAAAACAGTGCGAAAAGACATACTTTTTTTTCATCCCCGATTCTCCTTAGTCACGCGTAAGACGTCAAAAAGAAAAAGGAAACCTCTGTAGCACCTCAAAACAAAATGGTATCAGCCATTAGCTCGGAGTAGGATCGATACGACCTCTTCTTGAAATTCTAATCATTTTGACGCTTAGAAAGTCACGTCTTGCTCTCTCTGGTCCAGGAAAAAGTTAATGGGCCTCAAAATAAAACCCACTTCTTCTTTCTCCTACAGCAAAGGCACGCGCAACGGTTTCGTCTTGACAAGCCCATTTGCTTTTTACACGCAGAAAGATAGGCATACTACTTTAGGATGACTAGATAGTAGTATGCTGGCCTCTTGGGCCTGGTTCACGAAGAGAAGCAAGAAAAGAATTAAGAAGTTGTCCCAGCAGGGCCAAGGCGCGCAGCGGCACAGCACGCAATAGAAGCACGCAATATCGTCATCTTTGAATGCGGCGGGGAAGCTTCCTGAGTGAGAACCTCTGTCCCGTCCATCGCGCATGCGCCTTCAGCGCTTCCGTTGGTCGCTCTCTTCATTCGTTACAAGGTTTTCTGTGGCACGACACCGACCGTATGGCCGGTGGGAAAAATCCATACTAAATTGCGAGCAATAGATAGTGAAACAAACAATATATCCCCTGAATGCCATCGCGCATAACACTTTAGGGACTTAAGTAAAGACTATGCGTTAATAAAACTAGGTGAAAACTAAAAAAAATTACCTACTGTCTCCCACCGATAACGTTTTCTTTGTTGGGAGAAAAGTGGCATCGTATTACAAAACACAAGAAAATAACGGTGGGTGAGAGATCGAAGAAATGCACTGTTTCGCCGACTCAAGAAACCGCGACTAAATAAAAGAGATTTGTCTTATAAAGAAGAAAAGATAATTAATCAGTTAAATAATAATAAAATAAGACAAAAACAAACAAAATAGAATACAATAAAAATAATATTAAACGTGCTTTTAATTCTTACCACGCCTAGAATGTTTTACAGTAGTGGTGGGTGGGTGGAGGAGAAAAAGGAGTTAGTGGTTGATTCAAGGTTTGCACCTTGATGTTTGGCTCTTTATATATATAAGTTTAGAGCTTGGTTATTTTTGAAGGGAAAACAGCGTTTACACGAAACGGAAGGAAAAGGAAAAAGGGGGCAGATAAAAAAACGCAAATGATGAGAAAAGGGAGGAAGGAAAGAACCGGGCAACTAGTCTACATCCTTTATTTCTCTTACGGTTGTTATGCTCCTGTACGAACGTCTGCAACTGGCATCGTCGCGGACCCCGGGTGATGGGTAAGTATTATCATCAGCTCATTTTCCTCCTATCTACCGCCTATTCAATAAATCTACAGTCAGTAACTTTGCTTTGCTTAGTAACATATGGCAAGCATTTTTTTTTTACACAAACGTTGCTTTGGAAAGAGGATACAAAAGAACAACCCACCGAAAACCCAGCTGAAAACCAGTCATTGGGAGTCAGTTTCTGCAAAAGCCCTGACGCTTTGCAATCCTCACAAAGCAAACAGTCCACTTTTTGCAAACCCCTTTGTTTTCCATTTGCTTCGACTAGATATAGCTTTCCCGCAAAATCGTAAAGAAAGCAATTGTAACGGCTCACCAGACTCATTTTTGTGGTACAGTATCCTATCCCATGCTCTCTTCTTTTTAAGTATAAATGCCGGCTCCTGTGGCTGGTATCTGTGTGGCTTCAAGGATCTTTGCTCGATAGAGAAGAGCAGGGGCAGTCGGAATAAAGATGACCTGTGACGTTTAAGGGAAGCCTCTGTTTTTAACAGCTACGAGGCACGCTACTGCCGCAAGCTGAAACCCAAAATGCAACAGTAAAAGATCAGCTTGAGATCATCCTCTTTCTCGCTCCACCCTGTGTTTTTCCGTTTATAATAATGACAGCTTTCACGCTTTCCCCCTCTCTTTTTCTATCTGCCTCTGTAAGTACTCTCACAAAAGCCATTCCCGGAGCAGAATAAGTCCCGAAAAAGCAGTCTTCACACTCTTTCCTATTCACTTCTGCAACCTTGGCTCCAGTCGAGTAGAGCCTCCTTGGTCTGAAAACCATGATGCGAAGCAGATTTTAATGTGCCAT
>AUXI01000791.1:0-11820 GCA_000482105.1 Crithidia acanthocephali | reverse complement strand
ATAGATTCCCCACAGCGAAGTACTCAAGTCTTTCCGTTTTCTCAACTGCAAACAGCGCTGATAGCGTCCTGTTCTATGTTTCCAAAAAAAAAAAGAAGGGGTAGGGGAAAAGCAATACAGAAAAAGCAACGGACTTGCTGATGCGCTAGACGCAAGCGCTGCCCGTTCACGCTCGTTCGTTTCTTGATTCCATACGCACAACGGAACTGTCATGTCTCTTGACCACTTTCTTCACCTTTGTTTCCCTTTCGTTCCTTTTCTGTTTCTGTCACATAGATGGTAGATTTTCAGTCAAGCCTTTCTCTGGTTGCACCTCGCCTTCACTCTTTCTTTTTAAACGTATTTGTTGCTACACTAAGTACACGCGACAGAGAAGTATAGTTTTACTTGATGCATATATAAATACTCCCAACTAACCCCAAAACACTTCATTATATATATATATATATATATATATATATTATATATTTGCTCTTGCTTTTAACTTTGTGTTTCATCTCAGCTGCGTTCATAATCGCTTTCATTCTAAACACACACACACATACAAGATACTATGCACAAAACCGAGATTAGTCCACTCCACTTTCCCTGTACTTGACAGCGTTTAGCTGCGCCTTTTTGCTCTTTCACTTGCCTTTCTTTATCACATACTTTTTCCATACTACATTCTCTCAAACGGCGGTTAGTCAGACGCGTCTTCCTTTCCCTGTACCTTCTATCTCTCTGCGTTTTTTCACCTTTGTTTTTCTCTCCAGCCTCGCATGGCTCCAAAGCGGGCTACAGCGTCGAGCCGGCCAAAGCCGGAGGTGGTCTCGCCCACCACTGCCAACGAAGCTGACGCACCGCCTCCGTCCCGCCCTTCCACCAGCGCAGATGCGGTGACGCTCGACAGCTTCTTGCGCTCTGCAGAGGCCGCCACTGCAGCTGCGCCGCAGCACGACAGCAGCGAAAAAACGGTGCCGTCATGTGTGCCTGCGCCGCTCACTGCTGCTGCAGTAACGAAGAGTGCAGTGCCACCTCGCTTGCGTAGCCCACGTCGCGCAGCCAGTCGCAGCAGCGACGAACATGGCGATGGCGATGGCGATGATGATGATGATGCCGCTGCCATCCGCACTGCGCAGTACCGGCAGAACTGGTCGCAGGTCGTACTCGGTGCCACCTCTGGCATCATGTTTGTCCTCGTTGCGTGGGTGTCGTACGCCCTCTACTGCCTCGTCACGCCCTACTACTACGGCATCACCAACGGCATGCTTCTCTCCATCGTTATGCACCCACAGAGCAGGCTGCGGTCAGCGCTGTACATGGGCACGGCGGTGGAGCGGATGCGGCGGCAGCAGCGGGCGTGGGCGGCGCATGGCCGCTTGGCCGGCATCCTCGGCGCATGGCTCTCGCTGCGCCACTTCGCCTCTTTTGTGCTCATGCAAGTGACCTTCTTGCTTGGCCTCAATAAGATCAGCGTCGCATCGAGTTCGTTCCTGCTGGGGAGTGACCGGGGTACCAGCATGCACGCTGCCACCACCGCGGGAGGCGATGGCGCGCACAGGACACTGCCACGCACAGCTGCCGCAAAGACGGGCAAAAAAGGCACGAAAGAACTGGCGAGTGCCGGGGAGTCGCGGGTGGGCTCTCCGCAGCCGCAGTCGCAGCGGAAGGCTTCCACCACGCACGGCGCAGCACAGAGAGCGGCAGCGAAGCGCTGGAGCAGCGGCAACGGCGACGGCAGCACTCACACCACCTCCAGCAGCAGCGACGAGCACAGCCCGCGCAGCGCCGACGCCTCCTCGCCGAGCCACTCGCAGACGTTGCGCTTCCCCACCGACGCTCAGCCCGCGGCGTCCGCACTACTGCTCAACGCGTCTGTGGTGCTGACGCCGGTCATGCCTGCATCAGCTGCGACGCCGGCTGGTCGCCGCCTCGTCGCCACCGCCCGCGGACGACGCGTGCTGCGCTATCTGACTCTTGGTGTTCTCCTGCTGCTCGTGCACCTCCTCGTCGGACTGGAGTACTTTGCGCTGTTGCACGGCGCACTCGGTGCTCTCTTCGCCGTCGTTGTCCCCTTTGCAGACCCCGGGACCTTCGTGCGGTCTATGGGGCGGCTCTGGCGGGTCTCGGTCGTGCTGTTTCTGATGGTGGGGCTGTCGACGAGCCTGTACACGGACTACACCACCATCGTGAGTGCTGCGCACAATGTGTCGGCTGGCGTAGTCGGCAAGAGCAGCTGGGGTGGCGAAGGCGGCTGGATGCAGGCACTCGGCACAGAAGGCATCACCTCGCACATCGCGAATGCGCGTTCGCCGTTCGCGTTTCTCTCGCATCTCGGGTTGGGTGGAAAGGCAAATGCTGGGCGGCACACGGAGCCGAAGAGAGGAAGCGAGGACGCAGGCTTTTCACTACCAGTCCACAGACTTCGCACCCTTCTGGAGCCCCTTTTCCACCGGGGACTTGCAGATGGGCACGGAAGCGATAGCAGCAGTCACAGCACCAGCCGCACTGGCAGCAGCAGCAGCAGCAGCACCGGCAGTGACCACGGCAGTATATCGGAAATGCTCCAACACTTGTTTGCAAGTGGAGGGGCGAGTGCCGGCGCAGTCGGCGAAGCGGCGCAACGCCTCAGGAACAACGTCACCTACGTTGACTTTGTCGTTCGCGGCCTTCTCTTTTTTCTTAGCTCCGTCTTCTCCATCTTCGACACCGTCTACGCCACGGCGCTCTTCGTCTTTGTCTATCGCTTCCTCATCCAGCTGGACCACACCGTGCTGTACTACGGCGTTGTAAAGCTGCTCCGTGTGATTCAGCCGGAGGTGGGCGACCACCACGCCCGCAACATCGAGCACGACATCACGGTGTCCTTCGTGACGCTGCTGCAGTCTTTTTGGCACCTCACGTGGTTTCACTTCTGCGTCACATTCTGCGCGTTTGCCCTGTGGGGCATGGCGACGCCGTTTCTACTCGGCCTCGTGTCGGTGCTCGCGGCGCTCTTCCCGCTTGTGCCGAAGTGGCTGAGCCCGTGCTCCATCGCGTGCGTGTACACCGCCATCCAGTTGGTGGCCCTCACGACCGCGCCGGAGGTGCCCGACAGCCCGTTTTTCGTCTTCGCCGACGGCAACGCCTGGACGACGGCGCTCGTCTTCGGCAAACCCTATCTGCACTTCTACGCCCGCACGCTGACCTTTGCCGTCGCGACGCTGCTGGAGGTGAGTGATGAGTGGCTGCTGTGCGTCTCGCGTGGGCTGCGCGGTGGATTTGTGATGGACGCCGCCGGCAACGGACGTGAGCAGCTGCAGCCCTTTGTGATTGGCACCGCCATCGTGCTCGGCTTTGTCGCCTACGGCATTCGTGGTATTGTCCTCGGCCCTCTGACGGTCATCGTGGCACGGGTGCTGTACGACAACTGGGATATCGTGCTGTCGAGCCGCGACTTGGATCGCCCGCCCTCGCCGCTGCCGACGTCGCTCTTAGCGGAGGAGGAGGGAGAGCGAAAAAAACGACACCACCAAGAGAAGTAAGTGAAGCAAAGGAACGGGCGTCAACATCGTTTCCTCCCATCTCTTTCTTTAATGGATCCTTACGGCACAACGCATCTCATTCCACCCTATCGATTGTCTTCACAATTTACAAATCACCTTCAGTCTCTTGGTGCTGCACGCGCGTCGTTCTGCACAGCCGTGTCTTCACAGCAGGTTTACCTTTTTTTTTTGTAAGGAGACTGGCAGCGTCGCCAGTGTCTCTGCGGCCTCTCTCCGTCGGCAAAGAAGAGAGAAACAAAAACCGCAAGTCTTTCTTCCTTTATGATCTACAAACGAATTAAAGTGCTGTACGCCTTGGACGTATGTGGTGCGTTTCAGATCCAAAGAAGGAAGTCAAACGCGTCTTTTTTTTTTAAGCGCTTTCCGAAGTGAGAGCTTTTTGATGGATGCATCGTGGTCTGCTCACTCTCAGCAGCCTACTTTTCTCCCGCTTCACCCTCTTCTGCTTTTCCTTTCCCATCTTTTCCCGTTTTTTTTTTTGGTCCCTATGAGAAGCGCAGAAAACGGAGGTGAAAGTCATGTAGTTCTCTCCAGACACATTTACACCTTGTGACTGCGGTATTTGAAGCACACACACACCTGTGGCGCTCTGCTCACCTGCTCTGCCTAGGCGTCGAAACAAACAAGCAAACAAACAAACACACACACACACAAAAAAAAGACAGTAGTAAGTGATTGTGGGTGTTGCATTGCCTCGAAATCCACCCGCCACAAGAAGTGCCTCATCTACTGTGGCTGCTTCATGACTGCTGCAGGCTCTCGCCTCCCGCTGGCGTCTCTGTGGTGGCAGCAACACGAGCTGCGAGCGCGCGTGCAGCAGTTCTGCTCCACACGCCAGCCGACGCCGCCGCCGCGTCGTGCGCTGCTGCTGGCGGGCAGCCACGGTGGACAAGCGGCAACTGCATCTTCCTGCCTTCGTCGTGGGTTGCACCGCACTGCCGGCGTCGCGGCCGCCACAGCTGGAGAGACGACAGGCACGCCGCCGGTGCTGTTGGTGAGTGCGTGCCTCCTCGGCTGCCCCGTCACGTACCGTGGCACCTACGCGCGCCGCCCGGCAACGCTGCGGCCGACGCCGCTTTTGTTTCTCACGGAGGTACTCTGGAGAGAGTTGGGCCTTGTGCGGTGTGTGCCGATGTGCCCAGAGGTGGAGTGGCTGGGACTCCCAGTGCCACGGCCACCTCTGCGACTCGTGCGAGAGGCGGAGGAAAGTGAGGAGACGTGGAAAAGGAGCAGCGCCACCGCGCGGGCGGACGGGTGTTCGTGTCGTGTCGTCCGCGCTGACGCGCCGTCGGAGGCTCTGCTGTCGTTCAACGCGTCCACGGATAGGCTTCCACCGCTGGCGCTCTCCATGCTGCCGGTGCCGCTGAGCACGGTGGATGGTGTGGTGCTGAAGTCCCGCTCCCCCAGCTGTGGTGTCTCCGATGCTCGCCGCTACGCAGCGGAAGGTGGCAGCGCTGTTGGCCAAGCGACGGTGTGTGGTGCGTGTCCGCACTCGCAGCCAAGCAAGGATGAATCCACAGCTCAGCACCTCGGGAGTTGTGCTCGATCCGGCAGCCCACCGTTCCGCGCTGCTGCCGATCCGCTGGCTGTAAAAGAAAGCCCTTCCAGTGACAAGACCCCCAAGCCGTACGAGCTGGTGGACGGCTTCGCTGCAGCTCTCCTGCGCAACTCCCTACACGATCTGTCCAGTTCAAGAGAGAGCGAGAGATCGGATGGACACCCACCGCTATCGCCACCCGCGCCGACTCCCGTCATCACGAGCGATCGCCTTCTCTCAGAGTTCCACGCCGCAGACGACGTCACCGCATGTTTGCCCTCACGCACACTGCAAGGCAAGCGTGGTGTAGCAGGAGAGCGTATAGGTGCTGAGCACATCTGCCTAGACGCATTTATAGAGCATGCGCTGCGACATCGAAATTGGCGCCTCGATCAAGTGCAAAGCTGATCACTGTTTTATCTCTTTCTTTTTCTGAGCAGAACGCTGTTGATGATAGCTGCTCCAGATTGCTCGTGCACAAAGCGCAGTTTCTGCGTGTGTGTTTAGGGTGACTACCTTTCTGGTTTTTTTTATCTTTCGTCCTTGTTGTTGTCCCTTTGAGTTCCTCACATACACACTAAGAAAAAAAAAACTATATAGAAAAGTGAAACTGCTGTTACGTGCCGGAAAAAGGCGTCTGACGCTCTCAAACAGACCCGCTTCAGTTCCTCTGGTTTTGTACGTCGATGAGAAGGAAGAAGCAACCAACAGTCGCCGTTAGAGGCGCCGTGTCTTTTTTCTATGCACGAAGTCCACCTGCATTGCTTGCACACCTCACTTGTCGAAACACGAGCATCTTTCTTTCTCTCTCAAATACTCCCTTTCTTCTCAGGTTCTCAGCAAGAGAGAGTAGTTCTGAAACAAGGCGACGAGTACCCCTTACAAAAAAAAAAAACCCAATAATACTAAAAAAGGGAAAAATGAACCCCGGACAGCCGCCGAAGCGTAAAAGCGCCTTCAACGAAGAGTTTGACGTTATGCAGGCCATCCAGGAGGATCGCATGGCCTACCACGCCAGCATTAACTGCCACGAGCGGTGCGTCAGCAACTACGTCTTCAACAACTTCTACTTGTGGGAGAAGACGTGCATGGACAACTGCCTAGACAAGATCAGCCAGGCAACGGTCATCACGAATATCAACTACGGCAAGTTCGAAGACGTGGAGGCGAAGAAGGGCAAGTAGTCCGTAGAGGAAAGGTGACGTTTTTTCCTTCTGAGGTGCGATGCCACCGAGAGGCACGGAGCTGCGCGGTGTTGTCTCTGAGGCTCTTCACTACGGTGAGTGAGCTGTGCCGTTGTCCGTTGTGATTTTTTGGCCTCTGTACTGTTGCTGTTGCTGTTGTTGTTTTTATGATCACACACACACACCCACATTTGCATGCCGCCGAGCGCATGCACTTTTCTTCTTGTAACCTGTTCTGCCTAAAGGAAGCTCTTTCAAGCATCAAAAAGAACCAGTACCTTTTCGGGAAGATCGTGTTTGTTATCGAAAGACGCGAAAACGCTCTTTTTTTTTTCGTTTGTATGTGTGGTGGCACGCTCCTCTGCTGAGCTTATTCAAGGTCCTGTCTTTCGTGATGCTTCACATAAGACGGTGCTTGGCGCTCTCTTTAACGATGCAGCCTCCATACGTATCCGTGACTCGTCTTAGCAGAGGTTTTTTTTTTCCGTTCACTGGTGCAACACGACTCGCGACACACTCTCCTCTTTTAATGTCTAAAAAAGAGGAGAAAAGGATAAATGTATCGCTTTCTCTCGATCTTCCTGCCACTGCCCTTTTTCATTTCTGTTCGTACTATTCAACTTCTCGTCACGTAGAAACAGCTGCTTGTCCTCTCTGCGTATCCACAGAGGACAAACTCATTTCTTTTTTTCTTCTTGTCAACGTGCATTGAACAACGCAGACAAGGTCACAACAACGAACCTACCAGCCTTCAATTTGGCCTTGCTACAGTGTTCGCTTGTCACAACCACTCAACAACCACACACACAACACACACACGCACATACAGCAGGCTGCATCCTTGAGGTGTGTTTGATAGCACCACTCCCATCATCGCACAGACACAGTCAAGAACCATGGTGTTGGCTGAGCTAGGACAGAAGATTGGGCAGGCGATTTCTCGCATGTCCGCAAAGTCGGTTCTTGGCGAGGATGACGTGAAGGAGTTGCTCAATGAAATTGCTCGTGCGCTGCTGCAGGCAGATGTAAACATCAACATTGTCAAGAAGTTGCAAGTCAGCATCAAAACGGAGCTGGCCCTCGCCGAGGAGGGTGCGGGGCTGAACAAGCGCAAGATTCTGCAGAACAGCGTGTTCAATGGCCTGAAGCGCATCCTTGACCCAGGTGTGAAGCCGTTCATGCCAGTGAAGGGCAAGCAGAGCGTCGTGATGTTCGTCGGCCTGCAGGGCTCCGGCAAGACGACCTCGTGCACGAAGTACGCGGCTTACTTCCAGCGCAAAGGGTTCAAGACGGCGCTTGTGTGCGCCGACACGTTCCGTGCTGGCGCGTACGACCAGCTGCGCCAGAACGCGACGAAGGCGAAGGTGCGCTTCTACGGTTCTCTGACAGAGGCGGACCCGGTCACGATCGCCAAGGAGGGTGTGGCGGAGCTCAAGAAGGAGAAGTACGACCTCATCATTGTCGACACGAGTGGCCGCCACAAGCAGGAGTCCGCCCTGTTTGAGGAGATGAAGCAGGTCGAGGAGGCGGTGAGGCCGAACGACATTGTGTTCGTCATGTCCGCCACGGATGGACAAGCCGTCGAGGAGCAGGCGCGCAACTTCAAGGAGATGGTCGCCGTCGGCTCCGTCATCGTCACGAAGCTCGACTGCCAGACAAAGGGCGGTGGTGCCCTCTCCGCGGTGGCGGCCACGAAGAGCCCCATCGTCTTCATCGGCACCGGCGAGCACTTCGACGACTTCGACCTTTTCCAGCCGGAGCGCTTCGTGCAGAAGATGCTCGGCATGGGCGACATTGGCGGACTGATGGACTCCATGCGTGATGCGAACATCGAGGGCAACGAGGAGCTGTACAAGCGTCTGCAGGACGGCCAGTTCACCATGCGGGACATGTACGAGCACTTGCAGAACGTGTTAAAGATGGGCTCGGTCGGCAAGATTATGGAGATGCTCCCCGGCATGTCGGGTCTCGCCGGTACCGCGGGTCAGCAGGGCGACATCGCACTGAAGGGCTTCATTCACATGTTGGACAGCATGACGGAGTCGGAGCTCGATGAGGAGAAGGTGAAGAAGATGATGACGCCGTCCCGCATGCACCGCATTGCCCGCGGCAGCGGCCACTCGGTGGTGGAGGTGCAGAACCTTATCATTAGCTACACGAAGTTCGAGGAGATTGTGAAGAAGATGGGTAAGATGAACTTCAAGGCGATGACGCAGGACCCGGCGGGCATGGCGTCAGGCCGCATGGGCCAGCAGCAGATGGGGCAGCTGGCGAAGCTGCTGAACCCGAACATGCTGCGGCAACTCGGCGGCATGGGGGGTCTGCAGGGGATGATGAAGCAGCTGCAGCAGGGCATGGGGGGAGGAGCGGGCGGCGGGATGCCGGGTGGGATGCCGGACATGTCGGCGATGGCGAACATGATGCAGATGATGCAAGGTGGTCAGCAGAAGGGCGGCCGTCGCTGATCTCGGTGTGAAAGTGGAAAGAGAAAAAGCGAGAGAGAGAGGTGGCGCAACTCGCTGTGTATGCGGGAAAAGATGCGTTAAAAGCTCTCCGCGGCCCTTCACTGTTGTTTCAAGTGTTGTTGCTTGTGAAGTCGCGCCATTTGTGTCGTTGGGTGCAGCTCAAGAGCCGCAATTCGAGGCACAACTATTTGTTTTTTGACTTTTTTGTTGTTGTTGTTGTTGTTGTTGTGTTGTGTTTTCGGTTGGTCTTGTGGATGAAGGAAACAACGACAAAGAAAACAAACTGTGCTTTACAAGGTAGATATTTGTTACCTTGCCCTTTCTTTGGTTTCGTGCTGCTCGTTCTCTCTCTACTTAATTTACTCTTCATTGCTGGGTGGTCACCTTTGTTTGTGAAGGTGTTTGCGGTCGTGCTGGATGGCATCGATGAAACGTGCTCTTTTTTTTGGCTTTTTTTTATTTTATGCTGTAGTACCTTTCAGCAACATGCTTAAACACGGACAGAAAGAAGAACTGACAACAGTACGGCTACTGTTGCAAGAAGAAGATTTTCGTCTTCAGAGCTCGCAAATGTCAATTCGGCGCAACGCGGACTTCTACAGACGGTCTAGTGCACCTCCTCGGCTCTCATCTGCGTTTAGTGGTGCGCATGCGGAGAAGCTGCGTATCTATTGTGCTCAAAAGGCGGCAAAGGAAAAAGAAAAGAAAATCATGATGCTCTTGCTATGTGAGTGCGTTTTGCAAACAGCGAGAAACAATAGGAAAAATGGTCTCTATGTCCATGATAACGCAACAATCTCTTTCACTTTTTGTTTCACCCGCTTCCATTGTTTTTCCCCTCTCTTCTTTTTCATTAACGATTGAACATTTCACTTCCGCAGCGTGTCGCAGGGCATCGTTGTTCTCAAACACAGACATCAACTACATCAGAAAAGATCGCAGTTGTAGGTAGGTGACAACGCGTCTTCTTTACACAAACACAGCCTTCCAGAAGATTTCTTTTTCCCCTCTTTTTTTTTCTTAGACGAATAGATTGTTTAGACGGACACAAGCGCTTCTCTTGTCCCTTAGATCATCTTTTTATCTTTTTTTCTTTTTCGCACAAACACGCCTTTCCTTTTTCGTTTTCACGCCGCGCTGCTGTCTTGCACGTGCTACAGCAGAGCACAGTAGGCGTCGGCGCATAGATAGATTGACGGTGCTCTTCCTTTCGTGCATTCAGCACACAGAAGTGAACCGCAGTAACAAGAACTAAGCAAAAACACGAAGAGTACGTACGACCATCGAAAACAACGATGTCCGGCACCCCGCAGGCCCGTACGCCGGCCAAAAATCCCTCCGACCACCACCCTGCACGGCGCCGTCTGCCGGTCCACCACAACTTGGCTGGTGCGACCTCGCCAGCTGCGCGCAGTCGCGTGGGTCCCATCACGCCACCCAGCAGCGCCAAGAAAAAGAAAGCGTCAGCGACGACTACTATCACCACCAAGAAGCAGCAACAGCAGCCGCAGTCAACACGGATTTCGAATACACATGTGGAGGCGCCAGCCACCACTGCCGCTGAAGTGCGCGGGCCGTACAGGCGCGCTTCCCTTCCATTGCCGGCATCACAGCTGCTGCCAGGCAGCGGACGGCGACACACAGACACGGAGGGTGTGCTCGCCTTTCTCAACGAAGCACAGAGCACGGAGACGTCCGGCGCCGCGGAGGAGTCCACGCCACTCCGTCCCTCACAGCAGCCGGCGGAGTCGTTATCTCCTGACACAGCCCCACTGGCCGGCGAACAGCAGCTGTCTCTGTCCACCACACTCGCCCCGTCCGCTGCGGCTGTCGCCGTGACGGCTGACGACTGCGGCAGAGATGGCGATAGCAGCAGCGAGGACGATGCCCCGACACACTCCCCCACTGCAGAGCCCGTCAGCGGTGCAGTGGGCACCTCGATGGAAGAAGCCCGCGGCAATGAATGGTCGTCCGTCAAGAAGCCGGAGAGGGCGACGTCGCTCTCTGCCACATCGCTGCTGTCCCCCACCCGGGCTTTGTCGCACGACGACGACGACGATGCAGAGAAGGTTGGCGATGATGCCGCAGCCGCCGTAGCACACCGCAGCAGCGCGGACAGCGATGACGGTGACGACGCGGAGGCCGACCTTGTCCGCCGCAGTGGCAGCGAAGGAGAGACGGCGACGGATGGCGTGCGGTGCACCGTCACGGGGGTCTATCGCAGCGGCGATCCCGGCCACACACCGGCGCCGCTGCCCGTTACCCCGGAGCGGCCGGTGCAGGTGCGGTACTTCCGCTGCGCCAAGCCCCTCTTGCAGCAGGACCGCGACTGCGAGTCGCCGGCTGTGACGGCCGCGCTCGCGGGCCCCGCCGTCGTGATGATTGGACGTGGAGTGGTGACGATGAAGGCGAGTGGCGCAGACGCGACGAACGCCTCCGTGGCCTCGGAAGTCTGCGGCAACGTTTTGCACGAAGACTCGTTCACCGTCGCCTCACCGCTGCAGCCACCAAATGCAGCGTATGACGGCGACGAGGACGGAGGCGCGGAGCGCCACAGTGCGAGCGAAGAGGCGGCAGCGCACGCACCGCGAGTGCTGGACATGAACGCGACGGTGCTTTCCGACGACGACGACGACGTCGACGGCGCCTCCTCCGCGAGAGCCGAGGAGGACGAAGCCTCAGCCAGTGACACGAGCCGTGCGGAGTGGAGTTTCTCTCTTCCTGTTGGCCACGCAACCGCTGGAAGCACTGCTGCTGTTGCGGCAGATGCCTCTTCGAAGGGCACCGCTGAAGCGGCACACCTGAGCTGCAACGAGGAGGCGTCGCTGCCGGAGACCGTGCTGACGCGGTGCAGAGGCCGCGGCGGGGAGGCGGAGCCTCACGACCCGTCTTTCTGCCGCGACTTTACGCGCGACAAGCCTGCCCCGCCACCACCCTTCGACTGCAGCACCGCCATCGCAGATGACGACGACGGCGGTGACGAGGTCGAGCTGCACAGTCACACCACCGCCTCCCTCGCCAGCTCCGCCAACGCCTCCTTTGCGGACAGCCGTGCGGACAGTGAAGCGTGCGATAGCGAGTCCGACAGCAGCAGCGTTGGCGCGCTG
>AUXI01000790.1:0-11825 GCA_000482105.1 Crithidia acanthocephali | reverse complement strand
GCTCGATGTACGATGTTTGGTGTTTCATTGTTGCGTTGCGTCACTCACCAAAAAGGGGTGTTCTACGCTGTAGGACTTCTGGTGAGAAATCACCGTGACGCCACTGAAGAACATCCGTTGCATTCCCAGGCAGCTTTTCCCCCTCTGCTGGCATCGTCTGTTGCGAAACGAGAAGGGCTGCGCTGTGAAGGCCACACTAGTGTCTTGTTATCTCACATCATTTCTTCGACCTTCTTTCTCCCTCCCCTCGAATCTTGACTCTCTCATGTCCTGGCTTTTTTTTCTCGCTTTCATATTCTTCTCTTCTTGACAGCCTTCACATCAGGTGCGCTTCGATCTCTCTCTTTTTCATTAGTAATTGCAAAGACGCATTGTTGCCCATCAAAGCCGCGATTCAACAGGTTGTGTATCATTCAGTAGCTTGCCTTCTCTCATTTGTTGTTCTTTCAAAAATCGAAAGTTTCATTAAAGCAGCTTTTTTTTTCTGTTATCATTTCTTTTTTCTTTTTTTTTTGCAGGATTCCGTGACTTTCACTGCTCTATCCCACTACTTACCATCTGCGTTGCAACGTTGAACCTCTCTCAGGTTGCGCAATCAAAGGTTTCAAAGTGACAACTCCAGTCGTGCTTACTTTACATCTCCATATCTCTCTTTTCGGCTTTTCATTGTTAGCTTTCCTCTTTTCCACTTTTTTTATTTCTGTTTTCTGACCTGTAAGCGGAAAACTTGTCCGACGTTATCGGCTTTCCTCGTATCAGTTCTATTCCCCTCTCCGATAACAATCTGTCGTCATCGGGAGAGACCGTTTAAAGCACATCAGCCGTTTACTAGTTCAGCGACGTGGGACATTCGCCTCTGCCTTTTTTTGTTTTCGTGCACGCATCAGAACCGATTTTTGTTCGAAGATTCATTTTTCTCGAACAATAAAACGATTCGTAGAGCGCGTTCTTTTTTTTCTTTTTTGTTCTTCGACTGCCTATCACTAAAGTAACTCTTTTCTTTTGTTTTTTGATTCTTATCTTCACAACAGCGAAGCAGTGCAGCTCTTTTTGGTTCTTGTGCAACAGAAGGGTCAGCATACACAACGGCGGTCTAAACACGCACACATACATAGCCAATCTCATCGTACGCCGCGGAAAACATGCCTAGCGTTGCCTGTGTGTGGCGCGGGACGGACGAAATCGACAATGCGCTAGGGCACCTTGACGAGGGCAAGGTGCAGCTGCTCTTCTCCAAGTTCCCCGTCGGCTCCGGCACCTTCAAGCGTAACAAGTTCATCTACGTCCAGTACATCGGTCCGAAGTGTGGCATCGTGAAGCGCGGTCAGGGTATCAGCGAGATCACGAACTTCACCACAAAGAACATCCGCGGCGTGCCGGGTTTCTCGACGACCGACAAGGCGTCCCTCTCCTTTGAGTCGCTGGTCCGGCAGATGAAGGACACCTTCGTGACGGACAACGGCACCTTCTCGATGGAGCAGATCCGGCAGGAGTACCGTGACCGCCTGGCGGAGGAGCAGAAGATGATGCACTCGGAGAAGTCGATGGCCAGCACCGCCGCCGCGGTAGCGCAGCGTGGGCGGCGCAACACCGGACCCAACGTGAAGGTGCCGCTGCGGCCCGTGCCGCCGCCGCCGAAGGAGGAGCGGCCGCTGACGCCCATCGACAACTCAGAGCGGACGAAGCGCGTGCTGGAGTCGCTGCGCGAGGACAACGGCTCGATCAACTGGGCCATCTTTGAGAACGACGTGCAGACGCTGAAGGTGCGAGCCTACGGCCGAAACGGCATCTTCGAGATGGTGAACAACCTGCCGGACGACGCGTGGCTCTTTGGGCTCTTCCGGCTGTCCTTTAGCACCGGCCAGGAACGGCAGCGCCGGGTGATTTTCTTCCAGTGGATCGGTAGCAACCTGAAGGCAGTCCGTGGCAGCTCCGGTGCCGGTGTTTACCCGGCGATGGCGAAGCTGCTCGCCCCTTTCAGCTACGAGATCTACCTGGTGGGCCGCCAGGACCTGAAGCCGCAGGAGATCATAAACAAGTGCAAGAGCGCCTTTATGCCGCGGAAGCAGAAGAACGGCGACGGCAAGGAACGCATGCTGGACAGCTGCATCTTCACAGAGGAAAACTTGCGCCACTCGATGGAGGACGACCAGAGCAACGCCGTGGCTTTTGATGAGCGGCCGCGTGCGCCGGCGAAGGCGCCTGCGCCGACTATCCCCGACGGAATGGAGCAGAGCATTGCGAGTCTGGCCTCCACGACGACGGACGCGAGCAGCCCGACGCAGAGTTTTGACATCCAGGAGACGATCGACCTGGTGCAGGCGAACCAAGGCGGACTCGTCTGGGCCATCTTTGAGGTGCGCTACTGAGTGTGGCGACCAAATTCTGCGTTCTTTTTTTCTTTTACTCCTCTCGTCACACGCTGGAGGTACTCACGACACAAGAGAAAGAAAAGCGGTAGAGTTTCTTCTTATTTTGACGCGCGACGCATGTACTTTTGTTCCAAAGTAGGTCGAATTGGTTCTGATCTTCTGAAAGCGTCTTGCTGCTCCTCAATGGAGAGCAAGCAGGTAGCGCGCGAAGTGCGTGCGGTGAAACGACGTCACATTCCTTGATGACACTCCGTCCGTTTTCTCTTTTTTTTCTCCTCATATCATGAGTATGCTTCAAGAACTTTCGTTGTCGTCATTAGGTTGTGCTGGTGATTGTTCGTGGTGTAATTCCATCGTTTGTTTTCACGTCTCTCTATGTTTTCTAGTTTCTGATCTTTCTGTTTTTGAGCTCGCTTTCGTGTGGCGCTCGTACACACATATATATATATAGTTTTGTTAGTTTATGTGTGGTTCTCTCTTTGTATCTCACTCGCGCTTTGTGCTGCTTTTCTTTTTTCTGGTTCACGTGACTCAGTTTGTGCACGTGTCGTAGTGCGTGCGTTCTGTAACGACCAGAGAACACGTATCTGTGATGTTTACTAGAGTCTTTGCTTGAAGTAGTGGGCCGCTCCCCAGCTTTAATAATTAACATGCAGGATTTGCTGATCGGCTTGAGCGTCTAGTTATGCAGTGAGATTTCAGTTCCTTGTTCATCTTTCTCTTTCATCGTCTTTTTTTTTCTCTCTTTTTTTTTGCTTCCAGCATCCTCCAGTATTCTTTTTCCCAATTGTTTTGCTGTCTTTGTGTGTACAACGCGCTGGTTTTGTTTTCTCTGCCCAGCAGCATCTTTTCCTCCCCTAATTTGTTGCGAATGTTTGTGTTGTCAGAATACGAGTGGGTGCTGTAAATTGTGCCGTGAAGCTCTTTCACAGCTTAATAAAAAAAAGAAAAAGCAAAAAAATAGGAAACCGCTCCACTTGCCTATGACAAAGCTGAGAGTTTCTAGAGCGCTTTGATTCTCTACAGAGCCATCGTACAGCCCTCTTCAACTGTTTCTGTATAAAAAGAAAGAAAAATCAAAGGACAAGAAAGACACTATCCTTTGTGTCTCCGTTCTTTGTTAGTGTTTCTGAACACTGTGCGTCCTTTTCTCAAACATCGTACAGTTCAGCCACCACTATGTTTTTTCAATGGTGTAGCGTGACCCACCTTTGGTTTGAGAGGCGAGTGCGAAGAGGAAACAACCACATCACTATCTCAATGAGAGCTGCATCCTCATTATTCTGCTACTTCCCGCCTCTTCCTCTCGTTCTTAGTTGTGTTTTTGACTACCCGTTAGGCGAGCAAATCGTCTTGTGCATATTCGTGTGTGTAGCCGCACAAACACGCTGCTTTGCTTGTAGTTCTCGTCTTTTCTTTTCTTGTTGTTGATTCTGTTTGTTCTCACGACCAAACGAAAGCGCGATGCAGCAAAGCGATCTTCGCATCACCACTATGCCGGTCTCCGGACTGCAGTACTCCACCTCGCCATCGCTTCCCACCGCCGTGAAAGCAATGGGTTTTGCGCGGGAGATGAACAACGCCGGGCAGAGCTACACGTCCAACAACGCAACACCGGCCGGCTCGCCTGGGCCGCTACCGCAGAGTACGCTGGATCTCTACGACCGCTTCTACAACTCGCTGCCAGGGACGGAGGCGGCGCGCCAGACCACCGTCAGTCATGGTGGCAGCCGGACGGTCGGCCGCAACAACAGCAGCAATACGCATACGGCGACCCACAACGATGCTGGTCCAGCAAACTGGTCCGCCTCTCTCACCCTTCCCGACGCACTCTCCAGCATCGGCCCCTCCGCGCGCCGACTGCTGCAACTCGACGCGGTGCAGCGTCACGAGGCGTCACGTCGGCGACACGCCGACGATGACGGCGACGGCCAGGCACGCACTTCTGCCCTCGGTGGTCAGCGCGGGGCCCGGGTGCCCATCGTGCCGGCCGCAGCGCGTACGCTGCCCGTTTACACCGGCAAGCTGAAGTCCACCGCCCCCCGTCCCGCACACGCAACAAAGACGACGACTTACGCCGTCACCGCGACCGACACGAACACCATCCCGGCAAGCAGCAGCACGTCGAACAGCAAGATCAAAAAGAGCGGCAACAGCAAGGCGGCACGGGGGGAGTCGCGTGGGTCGGTCGATGTACGCCCGCCACTGCTGTCCTCCACCATCACCAACACCACGAGCGCTAACGTCGCACGCGCCACCGAGGCCGCCGCACCGCCACTGGTGACGCAGCTGCACGCGTACATCCAACGCGAGCTGATCCGCAGCACCAGCGGCGCCGCGTCGTCCGGCTCGGCCCCAAGCGTGCTGGACCAGCTGAGCCCCTACCGCGAGGCTTTCCGTGCCCTCTGCTCCGCCTTCCCGGCTTACGCCTCCCTTATGTCCGATATCCAGAGCGCGTACGACAACGTTATCCAGGCCCAGGCGGAGCTACTGACGGACGCCTACGCGACGATGACGGTGCGCGATGTCGAGCGCAGCAGCAACCAGGAACTCGTGACGACGCTGCACGGCCACGTGAGTGACCTGCAGGCGGAGTTGAAAGCGATGGAGGCGGCGCTGGAGTCGCGGGCGCTGGCGGAGGCGGAGGAGCGGCAGCAGTCGGTGCGGCACCGGCCCCGCTCCGCGCAGCTGACGGACGCCATCGAGCTGCGGCGCGAGCTGGAGGCTGCACAGCAGCGCATTGGCGACCTGGAGCGCAACAGCCAGGGCGACCTGGAGAAGATCGTCATCTTGATCGGTGCCGTGCGGGAGTGCGACCGGCGGCTGAAGGAGTACGAGCGCATTGTGGCGGGGGTGACGGGGCAGGTGAGCGAGCTGGACGAGTTTAAACGCATTGCCGGTGAGGCCCAGGCGGAGCTGCAGCTCTTCCGCAAGAAGTACGCCGACTACGTCCCCGTGACGGACTTCCAGATGATGAAGGAGTACCTGGCGGCAGAGCTGGAGGCGGCGCAGTTGCTGACGCGGCGATGGCGGCGCACCGCGGCGGTGCGTGGGACACAGTTGGATGTTATGCAGCGCCGCCTCGCCACCCTCGAGGAAGACCGAGCGCACTTCGCGGCGGTGAGCACGGAAAACGCGGAGGAGGCTGCGGCGTCGC
Source organism: Crithidia acanthocephali (assembly GCA_000482105.1). Taxonomy (NCBI): domain Eukaryota; phylum Euglenozoa; class Kinetoplastea; order Trypanosomatida; family Trypanosomatidae; genus Crithidia; species Crithidia acanthocephali. The sequence continues at coordinate 6,296 of AUXI01000790.1, read as the reverse complement.
GTGCGGCGCTGCAGCTGCTGACGCCGCGGCCGTCGTGGGCGAAGATCCACGCGGAGCTGCCGGAGCTGGCGGAGTACGCTGCGAACGTCGGCCCTCTCACCATCGCACACGACCAACTTGACGACGCAGCGGCGCTGGCGGTGGGGGAGAGCCTGTCCGGTAACGCAGCAGCAGCTGCGGCGGCGCCTGGCATCAAGTCGTTGCCCGCGGTGACCGGTCCCAAGGAGACGTCGCTGCAGGTAGACTACCTGGTGCAGCGCGTGCGCACCTTGGAGATGCAGCTGCAGACCTTCGCGCAGCAGCAACAACAGCAACAGCAACGGCGCCAGCAGCCGCCGCCGCAGTCATCGTCAGCGGTGAAGCAGACTTCCGTGCAAATCACCGAGGAGGGCAGCACATCCCTGCGCGCAAACTCTGTCCTCAGCAACAGCCCTCTGCTGACTATCGAGACCGGCGAAAGCAAGGACCGCAGCAGCACGTCCGCGAAGCCCGGCACAGCCGCCGCCGCCGCCGCCTCCACCGCGACCGCCGCTGCCACAAAGACGGCGGAGGCGAGCCCCTTCACGCGTCGGGCCTCGCGTCGTGCCCAACACCGCTTCAGCGAAGGCTACCCAGGCTCACCGACGAGCACGCACGGCAACATTTTCATGCCGGCCCTCGCTCCGCCGCTAACGCTGCCCCTCGTCGGGCTTGGCTACGGCCCTGAGGTGCCGGTGTACCTGCGGGCCAGCGGCGTGGTGCCGCGACGCCCCGTGCCGCCGTCCACCATTGTTTCCTTGGTGTACCACTTCTTCCTCGATGTGCTGCCCGCGTACATGGACCAGCAGGACGGGCTGCGGCGTGGCGACGACGACAGCACCGGAAAGGGCAGCGAGGACCGCCTTGGAGTGTGCCTGTACGAGTACCTGCAGTCCGAGATGGCCACCCGAGAGGACCTGAAGGGCTACGACGCCGTGGCGCACCTCATGATGAACCTCAGCCGCGATGGCGAGGGCCAGGAGTGGTACTGCGACGCACTGCACGTGCTGCTGTGGACGGTGCAGGGCGTGCTGCCGCCGCGCGTCGCCGTGGACGCCGCCGTGGTGGTGGCGCAGGTGCGGCGTGATGTGCGAGCGCTCGCAAAAGAGCAGCAGAGCTCGCGGCTGCGGCGGCAGGCGCTCAGCGAGTGTCTGCAACCGGTGCTGGAGCTGAAGAGCGCCTCGGAGGTGGCGGAGCTGCGGGCCGCGCTGGGCGGCGAGACGACGTTCAGCGTCGACACCCTCTGCGGGGACAGTCACCCCTTCATGGAGGTGCTGCTGGTGCAGGAGTGCCGTGCCAGCGCGGAGTTGTACGTGAGTTTTGTGTCGGCCCTGAGTGCTCGCGCCACGGCGATGGCGTCGCGGGTGCCATCCGCCGGCACACGCGGCATCGGCGGTGTCAAGGCGGCGGCGTCGCCTGCCCCGCCGCCACCGTCAAAGCTGGAGGAGGGCGACCGCGTGGTGACGCTGGCCGACGTCGCGGCTGCGATTCAGGAGGTGGAGCCGCAAACACCGGACATCGTGGTGCGGGAGCTGTCCGTCAACGCTGCCGCGGCGGCGGCTGGCAAGCCCGACTCCGCGAAGGCACCGTCACCGCCATCGGCAGGCACGGCGGACGAGAGCGGAGCTGCCAAGGCGGCGCCGTCCGCAGACGACGGCTGCGTTGTGGTGCGACTCAGCGACATTGTACGCGCCATCGCCGCGGCGCCGCTCATTCGCCGCAGCCAGCAGTCGAGTGCGGAGCACTGCGTGCTTTGAGCCGGTTTGTGGTCACTGCAGCAACCTGTGACGTAGCTTTGTTTCTCCGTGCCGCGAGTTGTCATGTGCCCCTCTCCGAGTTGTCTTCTCCATTCACTTTTTTATGGTCTTCTATGTGATGTATACTGCCGCTACCTTGCTGTTCATTCTGTATACTAGATACAATACTGTTTTCTCTTCTTTTTTTTTTGCCTCTTAAGCGAGACGCGTCACATGTACGTAAACGAAGTTTTGTGGATATGTCGTCTTTGTTTTGAATCTCCTCACCTTTTTTTTCTTCGGCACGATGTTATCACTTCTTTCCATTTTTTTTGTTGGTTTCTGCGTATTTAGAGCAGGCAAAACATGCTTTTCTTTTATTACTATTCCAAATCCCTCCATCAAGACAGATCGTTGCGAACGTGATAGCATTTCAATCTGAGAATGAGAGCACAACAAGACTACTGCGTGGGACTGACGCTCTCCGCCCTCATCACTCAAACGTGAGCACCACCGCGTCTCCGAAAGGAACAATACTGAGGGGCGAGTACGTGGCATAGAGGAGCTTCTGGAATGCGCCAAATACCACCTTCATGTCAACTATGTCACTTTGGTTCCTTCTATTCCCCTTTTCTTCTTCTCTCAACGGCGCAGCTCCTTTAAGGACAGAAGTAGCCACGTCACACGCGGGCTTACACGCTCACCACGTACGCGCAACGAGCAACGGCAGGCGAAAACCGGTATCCTTGCCTATCTCTTAGGACGCACCACACACAGAAAAAGCAGTAGAGGTATTCGAAAATAGACAACTTAGCAACGGCGGACGCTTTAGAAACCAATTGTTTGTCGACCGAATAGGAGACATCCCCCTCCAACAGCAAGATGCAGCCTAGCAACCATTACAGCAGTTCTAACACGCGCAACTCGGCTCACGTCGTGGATGCCTCGAAGAGTGGTCGCTACGTGCACTGCCCGTACTACATCCCTGAAACATCTCCGCTCGCGACACACGAAGGCGCCGTCGGCCCGCGCGACAGCGGGCTGCACGCCTACCGCCCCGCCCGCGTCGGCAGCCTAGGCACGCCGCACATCAGTGGCCTGTGGGGGCAGTCCTACAGCAACAGCACCAACAACCGCGGCTCGTATGCGTCGGTCGGGTCGAACAGCAGCCACCACCTCCGCACCAGCAGCTACGCAACGGACTACTCGCAAGACGCGTCGACCACGGCTGCACCCGTCCCGCACTCCGCCGACCTCGTCAACGTCGTCCTGCTGCCTACCCGTCCGCTGCTGAAAGCACTCGCAAAGCAGTGCCGGCCGTCGCCGCCGTGGTGTGTGGGTGGTGCGGTGCCATCCAAGCTGTCCGACGAGGTGCTGCGCTTCAGCGACTTCAACGCGCCGATGGAGGAGGAGGCGACGGTGTGCCAGTCGTGCATCGCCAGCATGGAGGCAGTGCTGCGGCAGGTGTGGCCCGCAGCGTCCCTGCAGTCCACCGGTGCCACCGCGGCCGGGCAGAACACCACAAAAGGCGTAACACTACACCTTTACGCGACGGGCACGACGGACGCGACGGAGGCGCAGATGCAGCAGTGGACGCGGGCGGCAAATGAGATCGGTGCGCAGGTGAACTTCATGCGCGATGATCGCGAGCTGCCGTGCGCCGTCGTCGTGGACTCCCGCTCGGGTCACCGCTGCTGTATCCGCTACGGCGACCGCGCGGTGGCAGCGCTGGCAGAGACGAGTGCGGTGCTGGCGCGGAGCATCGCGGCCAACCCGGTCGCACGGGCGGTCTTCAACACGCTGTTAGCCCTGCTGAATCAGAACAAGATCCTCGACGAGAGCGGGACGGCCCGCACGATGCTGAGCGGGGAGGCGGTCGCCATTATGTTGCTGGCTGTTATGAATTCCTACGATGCCGCAGACGTCCCCGACGCCGGCCGCGTACTGCTCGATTTTTTCTTAACCTTCGGCTTCGAGAGCTACTTCAACCCGATCCAGACGTCCATCAGTGTGAAAGGCTTCGCAAGTCCCACCCCGAAGAAACACCCCAACGCGCAGCTCAGCGTGCTCGACCCGGTTGACGACGAGACGAATGTCACTCCACAGGTCGACCGCGTCAGCAGCATCCAGGCGGTCTTCAACTACTGCTACACCGCCCTGTCGCAGTATGCGCAGGTGAACTCCAACCTGCACCGCGCGCAGTCCGCGCTCTCCACGGTCATCGGCGGCGAGCCGTACTGGGTGCGAGTGCTGCGCTACTATCAGTTGCGCGTGGAACCGTACTACACCGTCATCCAACTCAAGAAGCCGATGCTAGTCCAGTTTCTGTAAAGCAAGCAAGAGAGCAAAGCACAAAAAATAAAGGAATTGTGTAGCGGCCCGTATGTGTATGTATGCAAAACAGGCGTGCTGCTCCGCTGGTTTCCTTGCCGTTTTGTTTTTCTTGGTCTCATCTCCTCTTCAGCTCTTGACACTCGAAATACATAAATGGTGTCTTTCCTCCCTTCATTCTTTCCTGCTGACCGGCGGAGAAGGAAGAAGTACTGCAGCGGAAGAAGTAATCCCCTTTTTTTAATTCTTGGTGCTGTTAATCGACTTTGATCGGCCCCATCTGTCATTTCCGCCTTCTCTTCCTTGAGGATAGCTGGTGTCTGCGCGGTCACTATGAAAATGTGAAACTCTCTAATTCTGTTTTTTTTAATAAAACTGACTTCAATAGACTTGCTCGGTGTGCATGCTAGACGCAACAGTCGGTTAAGAGTCCTTTATTTGTTTTTCTAGGTTGTTGGAAATACCCCTTCTCTTGATCGATGAGCTAGATGCATATCTCCCTTTTATTTTCATTTTTAATCTCTACCTTCTTACAAATACGCGTGTGTTTTCTCTTCTTTTTTTTTTCTAGCCTCTCCCTTAGGTTTTTACTTAAAAAAGCTGTGGCTTTCACAAACCAGATGTGACGTTTCGGCTTCGGTGTTTTTTTTCTTTTTTCTTTTCCTATGTGACCTTCGTTGGCAGCTCGTAGCAAACCCGCATACCACTCCTGTACACTACAGAGCTTTCTGTACTAAGGTTCTTCTGCTAAGGTGTATTTCCTGCAGAATGGTCCCCATTTGGTGAACTACAAAGACGGTCATGTCACTGCAACTCCCTCCTTTCTTCTCCATCTCACAAGACCGTTTTTCTACTATCTCCTGATTATTTTCTGTTTCCTTTTCTCACCACAAGTCTTTTCAGGTTCTCTCTTACCGCGTGTGCTTTCCTCTTGCCTCAATTTTTTTTTAATTCTCTCCTGCGGTATTTTTTGTTGCGTTACCTACTAAAAAACAAAACCCGGTGTTTTTATTGATCGCGATTGTGGTTTTACGTGTTGACCTTCTCTCCTCTCTGCTAACTCAACTCCCCCTTGCTCTCTGTGCAGTGCCTCTACTCGAACAAACGTTAAGGCGAAACCCGTATTTTACTGTCCGACTCCGATGGGCGAAAGCCAACTGCACTTTTTTTTGTTTGTTTGTTTCTACTATCCTTTGTTTTGCGCTTTTATGCTCGATGAAGAAGGCCAATACGTCACCACTAGAGCAACGTTGAACGATCATCGCGATCACTACCAGCAACAGAAAAACAAACCAATCACAAACAATCAATGATGCCCTTTCGGCTCTAACTGTTCCATGACTCCTAGACTCATTCCGTCACCAAAAGAGAGTAACGCGGTCGCTCCTTTTTATTGCTCAGGTGCCGGTGTCCACTTCCTTCGGCCAGGTTTCTTTTCGCAGCGGAGAGAAGACGAAGGGCTTATCCGGACAAAGAGGTTGAACCGGGCTGAACAACATTTATTTTCTCCCTCCCCTCAAAGCCGCTCAAAAATTGAACTTCTTGTTTTGTTTCTCGTTTACTTGTTCATCTCCTCCCTTCATTCCCCGTTCTCTTTCAAACGCAAATGCTCTGACTGTATCGGTTGTTTTCTCCTCTTCTTCCGGACTACAGATTAAAGCTCTCTGCGAATAGGAACTCACCGTAAACACAACGTTTGCCTTTGGTTTCTCCGCGACAACTCATAGGATAAGTAATAACTACCACAGATTTTTATAACTCTGCCTATTATCTCACTTCACACCTAAATCTCTAAGACACAAAAATGTTCGCTCGTCGCGTTTGCGGAACTGCGGCTGCCACGGCTGCGTGCCTGGTGCGCCGCGCCTCCGACAAGGTGCAGGGTGACGTGATCGGCGTGGACCTGGGCACGACGTACAGCTGCGTGGCCACGATGGATGGCGACAAGGCGCGTGTGCTGGAGAACACGGAGGGCTTCCGCACGACGCCGTCTGTCGTCGCCTTCAAGGGCAACGAGAAGCTGGTGGGTCTTGCCGCGAAGCGCCAGGCCATCACGAACCCGCAGTCGACGTTCTACGCGGTGAAGCGCCTGATCGGCCGCCGCTTCGAGGACGAGCACATCAAGGAGGACGTGAAGAACGTTGCGTACAAGATCGTGCGCGCGGGGAACGGCGACGCGTGGGTGCAGGACGGCAACGGCAAGCAGTACTC
>AUXI01000789.1:0-11862 GCA_000482105.1 Crithidia acanthocephali | reverse complement strand
CTCCTGCGGCGACGGGAGCGGCTCCGGGCTGCTGCGAGAGCTGCACGTGTTGCTGCTGCCCGGCGAGGTGGTGGTCTCACACTTTTCCGAGCCGTACGTCTCGCGGCGCACGCGCTGCAGCTGTGAGATGCGGTGCAGCGTCGGGCTGAGTCCGCCGTGTGCGCAGAAGAAACACCCTGCGCTGCACCGCACCACGGCGGCCAGCGGCAGCCAGCAGAAGGTCGCGTTGAAGGACATCCACGCATCGACCTCGCCCTCCGCGATGAGGGGCGAGCGCAGGCTGGGGTAGGCCAGCGAGGATGACGCTTCCGCGGACCCGCCAAAGCCGCCACTGGACCCACCACTTTGCTTCGCTGCGTTTCCGTTTGTACCACCACCACCGTCCTCGTCAGCATTACGATCATCGCCTCTGGTGCTTTCCGCTTTGTTCGGTTTTTTTTCTGCGCCGCCGGGCTCACGGCAGATAAGCGACGAACTGCCGCTCATCGCCGCCTCGCTCTCGCTGCGCTGCACCGCGAACAGCTTCGCTCGGCACTCGCTATAGAAGCCGTAGAGCCGGCTCGTCTGCGCCTCCTCGTGGTTGCCGCGCAGCAGGAAGATATGCTGTGGATATTCCACTTTCAGCGCGAGCAGGAGTACAATCACCTCCACGCTGCGCGGACCACGGTCGACGTAGTCGCCGAGGAAGAGGAATCGAATGGTCTTGCTGGGCAGCGAGGTGAACTCGTTGCTGTTCACGCGGTGCCACGACACGGGCTGCGCTGGTGAGCGGGGGACGCGCACGCTGCTGCTGGAAACGGCGGTGCTGCCGCTCTCCTCGTCACCACCGTCGACGGACTTCTCGGGTGAGGCAGACGGCACGCCAGATGTGTCGTGGACGGGGGCTGACTTGCTGAGCTGCACCGACAGAACGCTGTGCAGCAGGTCGTTGAACTGGCCGTGGATGTCGCCGACAAAGACCATCTCGTCACCGCTGCCGACCATCAAGTCCAGCACCGTCGGCTCCTTCGCCAAGATCTCGCGAGCGTCGCGGCACAGCTCGACCGCCTCCGTGGACCCACCGCGCAGGATGTCCATGATGTCGATGTTGTTGATGTACGACGAGTCGTAGTAGCCGCCCAGCAGCTCTGAAATGACCCGGATGTACTTGTTGCGGGCCGGCCGCACAACCTTGGGGTCGTAGAGATAGTACAGCACATCTTCCTGAGAGGACATGTTGAGTTGAGTGCAAGGGACAGAAAGAGCAGCTCCCGCCTCGATGAACGATGGAGGTCCCGTAAAAAGTCAGCGGAACGCACGGTAAAGCGAGACCGTGGAAGGAGAGAGCGCAAAAAGAGAGCGGGGGACTGCGAGAGGCTGCCCGGGCCGTCTTCTAACGCAGTGCACGAGCAGAAGAGCAAGATGTCGGTGCGAGTGTATCGGTGGGTTGTGAGACCTTCTCTTTACCTCGTACAAGCTCTTCACTTTGCAAAGAAATAGGCTGGATTCAAGGGCCTGCAAGGGCAAGAAGAAAAGAAGGCGAGAATTGAAAAAAAAAATCTAGACGACGTTGGTACTAATCAGTAACACCCAAAACGGCCACCAAAAGGAAAAAAAGACGAAAAACAAAAGAGAAAGAGAGCAGCAGGAAACAAAAAAAGACAAGGAGGAGAGAAAGAATGAACGCGAGAGAAAGCTCCACGAGACGGCGAGTGAAGCACTGCAGCCAAACTGCACCGCCGCACAAATGCACGGTTTGGGTAACGCACACACCTTCAAATTATGATTTAGGTGGTGAGCCCTCACCTAAACACTCACACGAAAACACAAACGACTACGAAATTCGGTGCGGTGTGCTTTTCTTCGTTTTTCCACCCACAATCTCTTGTTTCTTACGGACAAAGAACCGTCGGGGTATTAAAAAAAAAAAGTGGGGGATCAAAAAAGAAAGCCACAGAGAGATAAGTAGGAAAAGGAGAAGGAGAGGAGAAGGTACTTCACAATAGACGCAAAAAACGAACAAAGACCTTAGCGGGGTTTTTGTTTCCTCGCAGAAAAAAAGTGTGCAGAAAGACGGATTTATCATCGCTGTTGTGAGCATCACAGCGCAGAGATGCTAAGCTACTGTGATCGGTTTTTTGCTCAGCGTACACGACGTTTGAGGCAGCCCCCGTGTCCGTGCATCAGACTCCTTTGCAGGCGATACGCAAAGCACAACCTGACGCAACACAATCGTGGTAGTGATTTGTCAGCCACGTCGATTCAACTTTCCACCACTTTTCGTTTTTCACCTCATTTTAAATCGGGGGCAGTTTATAGGAAACAGCAGACGCAAAGAAGGCAAAAGATGAGGAAAAAAAGAGAAAAAGAAAAATGTACATTGCAACCGTTTTTTGGTATTTTTTTTCGCGGATGCTTCTCTCCCACAGCCGGCAATGCAAAAACGCTACCAGCAATGAAAGAAAGTGTGAAGTGCAAGACACGCTAAAGCGCTGGCGGTGCATCGCGCCGCGCTGCACTTGACGATGCGCAAACGAAAAAAGAAACACACAACTCGTTTGCGCGCACACGGGAGACGGCCAACGCAGAGAAACCGACAGGGATCTGACAACAGAAAGGTTGAACTGCGTGTGAAGGTGAGTAAAAAAATTGAAGAAGCACGCCGCGAGATCCTTCAGGCAGCGGCGTTGGAAAAGAAACGCTGCGAAGGTGCCGCCATTACGCCTCTTCACAGCTTACGGCTCCAGGGAGAGGACGTGCACGCGGTACTCGTCGAGCTGCGTAGGAGAAGGTCGGAGGTGACGCAGGTGCGCCTCGGCAGCATACAGTGGCGGCAGCTCTGCCTTCCGGTTTTCCACGGCAGCGCGCAGCACCGCCAGCAGGTCTGCCGCCTCCGAGGTGGGCTTCTTCGTGCCGTGGCCGAACTTCGTGGGGGATGGGGAGTATTGCTCCTCACTGTCCACGCCGTCCTCCTCCTCATCCGAGGCATCCTCGGCCGTCTGTGACTCCTCCTCCTCATCCTCCTCCTCCTCCTTTGCTGTGTCGTCTGAGCTCTCGTCCTCCTCTTCCTCCTCCGAGCTTGCTGCGTCCTCGCTGCTTTCACGACGCCCGTGATGCCACGCACCGTCGCTTCCGGTTTTGGAAGAGGTGAGGGGAGGCGCACGCGACCCTTCAGCAGAATGACGGGCCTGTGCTGCTGCCGATACCGCGGACAGGACCGGGGCGGGCAGCAAAAAAGGGTTTGCCCGGAGCAGACGAGGCACGGTCCGCCTTCACCTCCTGCAGCAGCTCTGCGGGCAGCTGCAGTGGTCCGGAGAGAAACGAGGCGGCGGAGCTGCGCGCCACGGGGCTCGTAAACGGTCGTGTCCCGGTCGACGAAGATGGCGTGAGTGCGTTGGTGGGGCTGCCAGTTGGCCGCCGCGTTGCCACCGACGTCGAGGAGGCGTCGTCCATTGCGGAGGAGAGACGCGTGCTGCCCGGTGCACGGGTGTCGAGCTGGGTGAGCATCGACGTGAACCACAGCGCCTTGGAGGAGCCTGGCTGCACACCGCACAGAAGCAGCGTCTCCTCCGCCGTCAACTCCACCTCCTCGCTTTCCTCGTGCCTGCTCTTTGCCTTCTGCCCTCCAGCGGACTTTTCCGCCACAGCAGAGTGAGGTGACACCGCGCGCTGCGTCTTCCGGTCGTCCATAGGACTATTCCCGTTACTCGTCGTGTGGCGGCTCCCTCTCGTGACGTCGCTGCTGTTCGTACTCGGTGCAACCTTCCGCCTGTACGGGTAGGGCTGTGCTGGGTTTGCGTGGCTGCCGTTGCGCTGTGCAGGCGACTTGGACGGACGCCGCGGCGGTGCAGCGGGTGCTGCAGCCCTCGCCGCCTGCCCACTCTCGACGGCACGTTCCACTTGCGACCCACGCCGTGCTGCTCGCGGCAGTGCGGCCGGCGCGGCCACCGCAGCAGCAGACGGACGCCTCTGCCGTGAAGGTGTGCGCTGGTCACTCGGCAACTGCTGCTGCGGCTGTTGCTGAGGAGACAGTAACCTGCGCACCGGCACAATGTATGGAAGAAGTGCGTCATCCGTCGTGGGATTCGTCGACGCCGTCCTCGCACGCGTTGTGGGCGTGTTGTTGGCGTTTGTATTTTTACTCGCCGGCTTGCTGTAGTCGCCGTGCGGAGAGCTGCGGTTGCCGAGTCGCCGGCGCTCGTCAGCTGGCGTGGAGGAGATCGTGGCTGGTCGCTTTCGAACCATTAAATTACTGTGTAGTCTCTACTGTACAGGATTAGAGAAAGAAAAAAGTCTAATAAGGGGGAGGAGTACGTGTACGATGGGTGAACAGCCAGCGCCGCTAAACAGGTTTTATTTCTTGTACTCAAAGCGCTGCGTGCGTATGTGCGTCTGTCATGATAGTGAAAGCAAAAAAAAGAGGAGAGAAAAACCGATGTACTCGCGTGTGAGGTGAGCCTTCAGTGTTGCGTTTGTGTGTAGTTGTAGACGTAGCACACTACCGTCGAGGTGCGCAATACAAGAGAAGACAAAAGACACGTTTTTGCACTCTCAAAAAGAAAGAAAAAAAAAGCAATGCAAAAGCAAAGGACAGGAAAGGGAAAGCGCAGAAAAGTGTAAGGAAAGCTGTTAGTAGGAGGGAAAGACGATGAAAGACGCGTGTGGTGTTGAGTACGCTGACCAGTTGAAGATACGCAACTGATGGGAAACACCAACAGGCTTGCGAGAACACGCACCAAGGAAGGCGCACTAATTCATTGCTCTGAAAACTCATGCTCGGGTTTTTTTTTAGCTTGGGCTTCCGAGAAAAAAAAAAGGTTGGCCTTTGCTATTTAAATGAGAAGGTCGTAAAGCAACAGTTGTTCGAAGAAACTACTCTTCATTCTCTTTTATTAGTTTGTTTTCTCTTTTGTATTCTGCTTGTTTACATTCAACACGGAAAAGTGTTGATCTTTCCGCACTAGCACTGGTACTTGGTACATGTTTTACATTGACGATGAAGGACTTATTTGCAGATAAGCGACTGCAGGCCCTCTCGCACAACACAGCCAAGAAAATAGAAATGCACTTGTTTCCTGGCCGCACCTACTCATCGTCCTCCTCCTCCTCCTCTCCCTCCTCCGTCGTCTGACGCTTGCGTGCCTCACGTGCGAGTCGTTTCGCCTCGGCCCGTGCCTTCCGCGCCGCCGCGCGTACTGCCTCGTCGTAGTCGTGCATCACCACGCTGCGCACATACAACGCGTTCGCCATCACGCGTGACCACTTCGCTCGACTCACCCCTCCCACCGCAACGTAGTCGTTGTCCGACGCGTTCGCCGAGCCCTCGGGCAGCATGTTGTAGCGCACTGGCACCCCTCTGAGGTAGAAGCGCATGAAAGGCGTGCTGCGCACCTGGAGCAAGCCGAGAAGCTCCTGCAGCTGTTCATGCGCTGTCCTGTGCAACTGGGCAATGTCCTGTGCCGTGGGCTTCTTATTCAGCACGCGGTAGGCCGGGTCGGCTGCGATCAAGAAGTCGATGCAGGTCTCCTCCTCACTGCAAGCGCAGACGTGAAAGAAGCGGACGTGGCGGTGCGCCGCCCTCTTGCTGCCGTTCCGTACGAAGCTCTTCTCAAAGTCGCGGTAGAAGTTGCCGCCGCCAGCACCGTGGCCGCGGCCGCCAGTGTGCTCGCCACTGTCTTCGTCATCCTCCTCTCCGTCCGCCGCCGCTTCGTCGTCGCCTTCGTCGTCTTCGCCGTCGCCGTCAGCGTTGCGGGAAGGCACTTTGGGGTAGGGGATCTTGCGAATGCCGCAGTGACGGCACAGCGTGCTGGTCACGAGGACACAGCAGAGATTTGCCTCGTCCTGCAGCACCTTCTCCTTGAAGTCGTGGGTGTTGAGCAGCATCGTGATTTGCTCCTGCGGCAGCGGCGCTGCAACGCCTCTCGTCTCGGAGTCGTCGTCCTGCATCTTGAGTTTTGACGCCGCTGCTGGAGTTGGCGAAGGTTTTTTTAAAGGAGTTTTCTGGTTGAAAGTGCGGCTAAGAGGCCCACTTTTTCTTCTCGCTCGCACAGCGTTGCAGTGCTGGCAATCTGTTGCGTGTTGTGAGCGCTTTGTTCGTTTTCCAATGACAGATTCTATACGACCACAGCCGATTCTCACTGATAAAATATGAAAGGACGAGGAGGAGCAAAGGAAAAAGAAAAAAAAACTTTTTTTTCTCTGGCTGTTGCTACCGATGGCGCCAGTGTTGCGGTCAAAACGAAAAGTACAGAGGATCGATCGTGGTTGTCGTTTCGACAAGGCCAAATGCATAAAACCTCTCATTGGCAGGTTGCTTTTCCTCAGGGTCTTTTTCGTTCTTGCTTTAAACGTCTTGCATCCACTCACAAGCCACACGATAGCACGTTCTCTCCATGGTGATTCTCTTTCTTTTTTTTTTTGGAAGCGCGCACTTTTCTACATGTAATGAAAACCGCTAAGCTACTACTTCCGTTTTTTTTTTTACGTCTAATGCAGCTTATGCGGCACAGAGCTGAGCTTAACCTCCGTTAAGTTTACAAAAGAACTGATTAATCGAAGTCAACCAACCACGCAGTCGCCCATCCTTTTTTAACATTCAACAAGAGAAGAAACACTCTTTGGTTCAGCAGTGCCTTCGGCAATCGCAGCACAGCAGCTAGAAGCGCGGCTTGCGCTGCCGCATCGTGTACTTCGAGTCCGCTGACGTCTTGTAGCCACGACGCCGCCGCTCCTCCTTCTTCAGCAGCACCCAATCCCGCGAGCCCGCCTCCGGCCGGTTGTCCTTGCGGCGCCGCTTCTGCCCGTGTGCCGACGAGGCCCGTGCCCGCTTGTGGTGGTGGCTCGTGTCGCGGCCGCCGACGTGGACACGCTTGCGGCTGTTCGGATCGCGGAGCTGTGTGTCCCCGCCGTCACTGCCGCTCGCACCGCTGTCGTCGCTGCCGTAGTACTCGGAGTCCGTCTCCTCCCCCTCCTCCTCCTCGTCTCCGTCCACCTCTGCCGTCAGCGCGGGTGGTGGCACGAAGCCGCCGGCCACCTGCCCGGCCTGCAGCACCAGGTAGTACTTCTTCGCCCGCGCCGAGTTGGGGAAGTCGAGGACGACGCCGCCGTTGAAGCCGCACTTCATCGCGGCGTGGGTGATCATGTGGACCTGGTTCGGGTCGCTCGGGTAGAACTGGAAGACCGCCTTCGCGCCGCGGCGGAGGGCGTTGTAGAGGGACTGGAAGAGCGCGAGGAGGCGGCGCTGCGGGACTTCGCCCTTCTTGGTGCTGTGGCAGAGCCACTGGAGGACGGAGATGGAGATGCAGCCATCAAAGGTGCCGGGGCGGAAGGGCAGACCAGCGCCGATGTCGCTGCGCAGCACCTCCACCATGCGCGGGCCGGACACCGGCGCACCGTCCACCTCGCCCTCCTGATCGCCGTCCCCCTCACTCGCACCGCCCTCCTCGTTGCCTTCCTCGCCCTCCTCTTCCTCCTCGTCCTCCGAGGTGATGAGGCCCCACTTGACGTGGCTCGTGTCCATGCGTAAATTGTTGCTGCTCGTGAGCGTCGACTCCGCCTCCGTCGCCTGCCGCTGCGCCTCGCCCATGTCGTAGAAGTTCAGCTCATCGGCCTTGGCCAGGCGAAGCATGTCCGCGCTGATGTCCACGCCAAACCACGCGTGGCCCTTCTCCGTCAGCACGTCTCCGCTCAGCCCACTGCCGCAGCCGATGTCGAGCAGCAACGCGGACCTATTCACGCCCGCCGCTGCGCCTTCCTCGTCCTTTGGTAGGTTGAGCAGCTCCAGCGCGCGCAGCGTCATGTCGCGCTGGATTTTGCGGACGCGCGTGCTGACGGTGTACTTGCGCGCCTCGGAGGCGTTGTAGTACACCTCCGGTGGGTTCTCTAGCTCAGGACGGGTGGCGGGCATCGTATGCAATGAGACGCGGCTTGCTTTCTTTTCCTCTGTGTCTGTGTGACGAAGGCACAATAGGTGTGAGACAGGTACTTTGTAAAAAAAAAACCGGCAAAGCGCACGTGTAGCTGAACTGGGGTAGAGAAGAGAAACAAAAAGGTTGAAATTGGAAAAGCTACAAGAAAAAGGAGATACGGATGGGCACCGCAGCAGAAACGCATCTGAGCGGCACAGCATGAAGGCAGCGGTGGTGTAAGAACGGTTGGGTTGTTCAACACACAGCATGTAATAAAATAAATAAAGAAGAGCTGCATAGTTCAAGCATACGTTTTCCTTCACTTTCAACCTCTCTTCACCGAAGAAAAGGGGCAACAAGTGAAAGGAGCAAAACCTTACGAATGCAATGGCATCTACTTTTTCTACCAAGCTACGAGTAAAAGCTCTACGTGCGTCAAGCCAGCCGTAAACGCAATCTTCCACGCGGCACTTGATAGACCAAGCTTCGTCGGTCGACTGAAGCCTACACGCGCAATCCAGTCGCGTCTTTCTTTTACAGTGTTCGTGTTGTCTTCCTTGTTTTTTTTCAATCGCAGATAACCACAATGGAGCACACACATGCGCGCATTCACACGTACATGAAGAAACAGAAAATGAACTGAAGAAAAAGAAGACAAAGGAGACACGAAAAAAAAGAGTTTAGAGACGAAAACAAAACGGCAGAAACGGAGGAAAAACAAACACACAAGTACACAGTTTGCTCAAACAAACCAAAAAAAGAAGCGGAGAAACGATGAGGCAGCTGAAGCTCTACCGGATTATTCCATGACGTTGACCACAGAGAGAGATGCAGAAGGAGAGGAAAACGGTCTCGTTCGTGTGTGTCAGAGGAGGGCTGCTGATTCCTTTTCCGTTTATCTCAACGCGTGGACTTTTCACGCATTGTTTTCGATGCGGAACGGCCCGGCGCGCATGACTGCCTGCACGCATCAAATAAAAAAAAAAGAACCAGAGATAGAGAACAGCCAACGTCCGCTTGCTGCACTTCTATATTTGGCCGGATTGACGGTGGTAAAAAAAAAAAGTTGGAGCACAGCAGCTGCTGACTTTCACAGAGACAGCGAACAAAGGTCACTACACACCCGTTGCTCTCTCTTTCCGCCATCTGTGGCTCCAGCTATTTAGGCAGCAGGGCACGCACACGCGTGCCCTCGTGCAGACTTCTTTGAGCCACGCCTATTCAGCTCCGTTGCTCTTCCAGGCTTGCCATCGTTTGAGTAACAGAAAAAGAAAAGGTTTTCGCGTAAGCACTACAGGGCTGCAAAACGCAACTTGTTGACCCAGACAGTCGATGACAGTCAACTACAAAGACAAAGCTTAGCCCTTTCAGAGCATTAGAGCAGAAAAAAAAGGTGGTCTTTGAAGAAGCTGGAGCTGAAAGGAAAAAAAGTTTTAAGCCAAAGGCTTTGCCTGTTAGATTGTCGTGTTCGAAACGAAAAGAAATGCTAATGGGATGCGTGTTATCCGAGGCGTAGAAAAAAAAAGAGCTTTGCTGCTGTTGTTGTTGTTGTTGGTTTTACCTGTTCGTTTCATCTTTCTTGAAAAGAGCCTTCACAAGAAAAAAAAAAAAGAATCTACTAGGAAGTCGGAGAAGGGGAAAAGTAGATAAATCAAGTTGGCGGTGACACAGAAAAAAAAACACGATGGAATGGAAAATGAAAACGAACTATAATTTGGTAACGATGATGAGCGCTGTGGAGCAGGCACTGTGAGTGCCGCAGACGCGATGGTCGATCGTGATACTCAGGCGACGCATGCATCACAACCGACGTCCCGTACTCGCATCCACTCCCAGATTCCACTCGAAGGAGTGTTTCGGATTGAGTTCGTCAGGCTCCATTTACAGATTGCTCCGCACATGCTGCGGACAACTGCCGAGTTTAAAAGATTTTGTTCTTGATGTTCCTTCGCACTACCCTCAGCAGTTGTCTAGCGCTGCAGAAAAAAAAAGTTCTTTTTTTTAGTTTATTGCGTGGCATTTTTTCTTTGCGTGCCTTGCCATGACGATCCGCGTGAGCGTGGAAGGGTGTCTCAGTCTCACTTCACGCTTTTTCTTTATTGCACCGCTTGGTTTTTGTTGATTGTTTATTTTTTGCTTGTTTTGTGTGTGTGTGTGCAGAGTTTTGTCTTTTTTCGCTTGCTGACTCTTCTTTCCGCTTCTCGTCGGTCAGCTTAAGTGGTGTGCCTGAGAAACTAAAACCACAAAAAAAATGAAAATAAAAATAGTTGTCTTTTTTTTTTGCTAATGCTTCTCACCTCCTCTTCTTTTACACACTTGGCGTTGGTGTTTCAGATAATTCGCTTTAAAGTAGAGTTTAGTGGTTGTTGTTTCTTTATATACTTATACGAAGCTGAGATGTGTGTGTGTGTGTGTATTGATATAGCAGCGCGAATTGGGAAAGCTACCAAGCGTGAAAAGAAGAGATGTGACTAGCGCGCTTGATAAAATCAAACTATTAGAATAACAGAAAAAGTATGTATAAAGAGTTTTCTATTACACTCTTATGACAGGAGTAAAATGCGATTCCGTTTCAAGGTCAATGAACTGTGCTTCAACAAGGACAGTATAGAGGAAAAAGTGTTCACAGCATTGAGCGAGGAAACAAAGAAAAGCAGTACAGATAGAAAAAGAAGGACGTTTCTTGTTACGCCTGACGCCCTCAGGTGTTTTCTTTCCCTCCTCCCTCTTTACTTGCGCAGATCAGATGTCGTAATTATTCTCCCGTTTTCTAAAAGGAAACAGGAGAGACATTAAAAAAAAGGTACTATTCGCGTGAAAGCAGAGAACAACACATACAATGGCGAGAACTGCAAAAGAAAAACAACAAAGCCGACAATCTATGAAGTTGCGCAGTGGTCCACGTACTCCTTCGCTGCCACAGCGTTCACATCTCGAGTACACACACACACACACACACACCTAGACGTGAGAGAGAGAGAAGCACACCGTTGCTGCAGACACAAGCAACTCATCAAAGCACACTTCATTGGGGTGAAAAAAAAAGAAATATAGTTGCAGGAGTCGCAACTCCAGATAGAAAAAGGAAAGGGGGACAGCAACGTTAGCAGGAGTGCAACCGTGACTGTGTGTGTGTGTGTGTGTGTGTTAAGATCGACAACGAGTGAAGCTAGGTGGCGTACAACAACAAAAAAAACAACTGACAATGGACACCAGCAGAGAGGAGAAGGGAAATGAGGAGGTGTATTCGTTCTTATATAATTTTTGTTTGATTCTATACGGGGGTGTGCCTTATTTATAGATTTTTTTTTTTTTACAACCATTGCAGCTCTGCCCTCATGATCCTCTTATGACCAAACCAAAACGGCAGAGTTTGGGGGAGGGAGGAGACTGAGACAGGAAACTGAATGCGATTGAAAACGTAAAAACTTACAGAGCAAATATATAAAAAAAAAGAAAAAAGAGAGAACACAAAACCGCCATGAAAATAAAGTTTGAAGCAAATGGGGGAGGAATAGAAGAAAACAGAGAGAAAAAAGACGGCGCAGCAGACGCACACTACTGTGGGTTGAAGAAAGGTTATACATGCACTTTTATAGAAGATGAACTGCCCACGACAATTCTTTCGTTGCATCCGAGGTTCGTCTGCGCTGCCTTATAAATCAAAAAAAAAAAGAGACGGAAGAAAGCACACGAAAAAAAACTGAAAGAAAAAAAAGAAAACCATGAAAAAGGGAGAGCGTGGAGGAGTGTGTGGGTTTTGGTGTCTTTTCCCCTCTGCTCATGCAGCTCAGTGCAACAGTATGAACCACTGAAACAGTATGCTGACTATAGAACCGTGTGTCGTCAATCCACCCCATCAAATGAAGAAGACTTCAAGACGCACCGAGACGTGCCTGAAAATGAAAGAGCACAAGGGCTTCCTTTTCGATCGGAATGTCAAGTGGAAACGAGGACGCAGAGACGCTCGATAGGG
>AUXI01000788.1:0-11880 GCA_000482105.1 Crithidia acanthocephali | reverse complement strand
TGTTGCTGTACTTGCTGGACTCGATCATAGAGGATTGCTGTTCTTACTAACTAACTTCGGTTTTCTTTTTTTTTCTTTGTTCTAGCATTTAACTCGCTGTTGTTATTCAACAAAAAAAAACACAAATGAATGCTCTGAACCTCTTTGTTGAGAAAGCAAATCAAATACCAAATGGGAAGGAAGCGTACAGAGCCAGAGCTTTCCAGTGCAGTTTTGCTGACTACTCCATTGAGCGCGTTGACGAAAGTGGAGAGACGTGATGACGCCGTCTGGTGCTTGTATACTTGTATGCTGCAGGCGGTGTGTAGTGTTGCAGCTCTACTTGACGCACGTGTTGTTTTCGTGTAGTTTGTTATGCTCTTTGAGCACTGCCTGGACGAGTGTGTTGAAGAGAAGGAAGTACAGAATCTCCTCCCATCTGTCTCTACCCGATGCCAAGCAACCTGCAGCGTCATCATTGGAGCGCGATGACTTTCTACAAAGAAAAGTGGCCTTCTTGCGTGCTCCAACTTTCAACTCCTCTCCATGCGACTGTGCACTGACCGCTTCTTCACTCTTAGTGCCTCTTCTGCTTCTTTCCCTCTGATTCCTTCACCTCTTCTCCATAGAACAACACGAAAACAAATACCGTTGTGTTGTCAACACTGCTTTTGTGAGTATCCTACTTGGTTGTTGAACGGCAAAGCGTCAACAATACTGGGAGCTCATCTCACGCTTTCAAGAAAGCCAAATACTTTTTTTTTTTTTTTCTGCACATACTCACACTCATAGATAGATTCAACTGAATTCTTCTTCACTTAACCTAGATTTTCTACTGCACCTTTTTTTCTTTCTCTTTTCTCTTTTTTTTTTATTGTTTTGCTGAAAGTGTTTTTTTTCTTTTTTGTCCACTGCACGTGCTGGTTTCTGTTCCTTCTCCGTTCTTGTGGTTGTGGCTTTTGTGCACTACAGAGCACATTTCAAACCGCGTTCTTTTTTCTCCTCTTTTTTTTTGAGTGTAAAAACCGTTGGAAATCATCCCATTCTTCTTTTCCCCCTCTTCGCCAGTCGCCGTTTTCATCGCGCATCAAATTGAGTTGCCTCATTACCTCCCTAGAGTATTTCTTCTCTGAGTAGGTCTGTCTCTCTTTTTTTTTCTTTCGGTGACTACAGCTTGGCTCAGTTCCGGCTCTGTTTTGCTCTACTCGCCTCAACGCATGTCGTCGTCGAAAACCGTCTTCGGCGCTGTGCACCACATTAGCGAGCACAGCATCTTTTTCTTGCCCTCGTGCAGCAACAACCTAGACCTCCGAACGCTCGGCACCGCACCGCCATGCCACCGTGCGGTGCTGCAGCACAACGGTCTCATTGCGAAGATCTACGCCGCCATCACCTTCACAGATGCGGATGCTGAGGCAGAGCCGTCGAACACACATGATATCCAAAGTCAGAGTCAACGAGGCATCACTGCAACGCGAGGCCCTCTGTCGCTGGGTGGACGGCAGGAAGTGTGGCGCAGCGCCTTGACGTATGCAGGGCTGCTGAGTGACCGTGACGCAGCGTTGGCGGTGCCAGCCACGTACCAGTCTACCCCGTGGCCCTTCCTCACGCAGACGCAGTATGAGACGTACGTGAAGCAGGCAGCGGCGCGGGCTTCCTGTGCCGCAGTGAACAGCTCCAGCTTCTGCGTGCCCATCCTTTCGATGCAGGAGTTTGTCTACAAGCGGCACGACGTGGAGGTGTGCGTCGCGGTGCTTTGGATGCCGTACTACCCACGCAGCCTGCGGCAGTGGGCCGCCGACTTCGAGGCGGCTGCCAGGCCCATCCCCGAAGCACTGCTGCTTGCCGCGCTGCATCACCTGACGGTGGCGCAGTTAACGCTGCGCAGTGGTGACACCATCGCTGGACGCGCCGAGGCGTCAGCGGAGACGGCATCGACGCTTCACCTGGACGCCGTTCTGGTGCACGAGAGCGACAGCGAGAAGGACGGCCGCGGCGGTGACTGGGGCGGTGAGCCGACCTTCGTGCTGTCCGCCTCCGCGTGCGATGTGCCAGGTGGCGGCGGTCGCGGTGGTGACCCGAGTGCGGACCTCGTGGCGAGCACACAGCGAGACGGCTCACCGAGCAGCCCGACGAGCGCGGAGCAGCCGCAGCGCGTTTCACTATACATCCCACCGGAGGAGTGCAACCCACGGCTCTACCCAACTCTCGTCTCCGGCACCACCAAGAGGGCTGTCTGGGGGCTGGGCGTGGTGCTCTACCTGCTCGCTGTGGGACGGAGCAGCCAGCAGACACCGTCGCTTGAAAGCGGCAGGGACAGTGGCAGCCCCTGCCAACCGAACTCTCCCCTCACGCTGAGTCCGCGCCGCACCCGGGTGGTGGAGGAACTGCCGTTCAACGCAGCCGCGATGACGCCGGACGCGGTCTGGAAGCGTCTGCGCCGCGACCTCGGGCGACGCGGCTACCACGGCACGCTTGTCACCATCGCAGCGCAGCTACTGTCGCTGGACCCGCTCACCCGTCCATCCCTCACGACCGTGGACCGCATGCTGCAAGACCTGCACCGACCCACTCCCATCCACCGCTTTCCCTTCGCACTGGGCGGCTACGACCTGCTGCGGCTGCCAAACCCATCCACCGCCGTGGAACTCAACCCCGGTGCGCGCCGCTACACACTCGCAGAAGTCTGCGTGCTCTGCAAGAAGCCACGGAGCGCGACGGCTGTCTGCGCCAAAGGCGGCGACCACCAGACAAGCGGGATCACCTCTCCATCGTGGAGTGACGAGGTGGAGCTTCTCCCTGGTGTCGGCACCGCGTCAGACGCCACGTACGTCACGTTCCTCTACCCCCTCTGCGGGGCGGTGAACGGGCGGCAGCGACGGAAGCAGGCGGCACACGCGCTGCAAAACGCAAACGCGAGCATGAGTGTGGTGGTGGGCGCCAACGGCAGCGGGAGCGGCACAGCGGCGCAGGACATCGTGCCCCTCCACTGCGGTTTCCTGCTGCAGGTCTTTGGCGGCTTTGCCGTCTACGAGCGGACATCCGTGCAGAACGCAAAAGGGCAGGTGGTGTACAAGGTGACGGTGCGCGAGGTACTCATCCCGTACCCGAGTCAAGGGCTGCGCCGCAGCGAGCTGTCCCTGGCGAAGACCACCCTCGAGTTTGGTGGCGGACTGCCATGGCCGTCGTGCTGCACCGAAGTGCTGCAGAGAGGCGGGCGTGTGTCGCGGCACGTGCCGTTTGCCCTCACCGGTGCCCACCACGAAGTGGAGTGGTTTGGGTGGGTGCTGCCGGGGGAGCGTTTCGCGATGCCGAACGGTGCGCACTGGACCGCCCCGCTCGACGGCGCCTTTGTGTTTTGGTTCGGCCCCGACCTGCAGCCCACCGACCGCGACCGCTACTTCGCCGTGGCGAGCGCGCGGGCGGCGACGCTGCCGTCGAAGGTGTCCCGCACTGTGCTGCCCGACTCCCTCTTCCGCCAGCACGTCAGCGATGAAAACCACGCCAGCACGTTGTTGATGCGCAGCAGCGTCGCGAGCAGCCTGAGCCGCAGCGAGTCGCAGGCAGCAGCGGGACAGGGCTCGGTGCCGCGCTCGCCCGGTGCGAGCACGCTGCGCCGCCGCTCGATTCAGAGCGTCACGGACATCGTCCTCCCAGCCGCCACGTGTGAGATCGTCGAGGACGCGGAGATGCGCGGTGCGCAGGAGGATGGCAGCGACAACGTGGTGTTGGGTAGCGCGTTCTCTCGCCCCTCCTCGCGTCCCACGAGCACCGAGGGCACCGTCACGCCTCGCACGCCGTCGAGTGCCACGGGACGGCAGCGTCGCCGCAGCAGCGCCGGCCGGCGACGCGTTCGCCGTCGTGTCAAGTCTCGGTGGTGGTGGCGCACACCGCGACGGTGGTGGAGGACACAAACGCAATGAAGGGACGCCGCAGAGGCAGCCCAGCTACCGACGCAGCTCTGTCGCAGCGTACGCACGAGGTGGCGCCGCCGACGGCGACGGAAGCTGTTCGCACACCGGCTTCTCCTGCAGTCGAAACTGCGAACGCCAACACGACAGCGACAAGCTTCAACAGACGCAGAGCCGCCGCGACGCCCCTCACACCGCCGCCAGCATCATCGCAGGGCAGCACACCGCCGAAGGTGCCCACCCCAGCTCATGACTCGAAGCAGGACAGTTACGTCACCTCCAGTGCGGCGACGTCGCCGAAGTGCCGCACTCCGGCCGCGCACGGTCACATCTCCTCTCGCGAAAGCACGCAGCCGCCGTCCCACCGCGACACCAGCGTGAAAGCGATGCAGGCGCTGTCCCCGCTACCCGTCAACGCCGCAGCGCCACTGCGCAGCCCACGTGTGTCGTCGGCCGAGGCGAAAAAGCGGAAGTCACGAGTGATGGTGGCCTCTGAAGTGCCACACAGAGCTGCGCCATCGAACACCACCGAAACTGTCCGGAGAGGCTTGTCGCCACTGCTGAAGGAGAAGGAGCGTCCGTCGTCCGGCTGCTCGAGAAGAAGAGAGAAGGAAAACACACACGGTACGGCGCGGAGATTGTCGCCGCGGCCGTCAAGGCGGCCCTGCTCGCCACGGACCTCTGCTCCCAATTCCGCCCGGCAGCAGCAGCAGTTGGTGAGTGGGCTGTCGACACCGACCTCCGCAACGCCAAAGCTGGCCCCGCTGTCGCACGCCGTCTCCGCTCTCGGCGCGCTGCGCGTCTGCGGTGCGTGGCTGCCCGCCGATGTTGTCGACGCCGCCTTCCAGGGACTCACCTTCTGGGTCTTCTCCACCGGCGAGCACGGCTACATGCACGCACCGGTCAAGATGACGGCGCAGATGGGCTACGGCCTGCGGGCCCCACCGGGTGCCGTGTACCTTGCCTTTCTGTCGAACCAGGTGCCGCTATTCCGCCGCAACCACCCCCGCCTGGACGTCGCGGTGTTCTCACCGGTGCTGCCGCATCACGGCTTCGCGTGCTACAACGCGGAAGGGCGGCTGCTCGGCGTGCTAGCGCTGCGCTGCAGCATGAAAGATGACGCCGACGTACTGCATGGTGAGTTCATGCTGAACACGCACGTGCAGGAGGCGTGTCACGGGCGTCAGGTCTCGAGCAGGGCCATCTACGCGTCTTACCTAGCGGGCAGCGTGGGCGACGAGAGGGCGATGCTCGGCGACAAAGCCGGCGACGGCCACCACGGCAGCAGCAGCGGCAAGAGAAAGAGCAACCACTACTGCAACACCATCGGCAGCGTAACCAACGGCGAAGCGGAGCCGATGCCAAATCAGCTCCTGCATTCCCCGTCGTTCAACCAAGCCGGCTCCGACAGCCGCACGCTGTGGAACACGCCGTCGGAGGCGCAGACGCTGACCTTCACCAGCGCGCGTCACCTTGTCGGGGACTTCACGCCGAACGAGAAGAACGACTTTGCGCTCGACAGGGAGGTGGCGCCTGTTCTGCCGGTGTGCTGGGTGGGCTTTGATGGCGCGACTGGGATGTTGCTGTTCTCTGATGTAGGGCAATCTGCATGGGTGCCTTACAGCATCGGTGCCTGAGGTCGAGGCAAGTGATTTGCTTGGTAGACTTTCCTTGACGCGTGAGTGCGTTCTCCAAAATGTACATGGCAATGCAAATATTACTTGCTTTTTTTTTCTTTGTGTGTTCTTTTCTGAGTTACTTTCGCTTTTATAGATATGCGTGTGTTAGATTCTTCTTCTTTTTTTTTTGCGGAGGCTGGAGACGTGTCCTTCGAGTTCATGACAAGTGAAAGCAACGCGTTGAGCAGTCTCTCCCTCGACACACCACCATCAACTCTCAGTTTTTGCATTTTGTTGGTTTACTTTTTTTTTTGCTTAGATCGCTTTCACCCCGCTGCATACGTCAGAGTAGATACCATCGGTCTATTCTGCAAGGTAACGCTTGTCTACTGTTCAAA
This sequence comes from Crithidia acanthocephali, assembly GCA_000482105.1. Taxonomy (NCBI): domain Eukaryota; phylum Euglenozoa; class Kinetoplastea; order Trypanosomatida; family Trypanosomatidae; genus Crithidia; species Crithidia acanthocephali. The sequence goes on along the minus strand of AUXI01000788.1, from coordinate 5,973 downwards.
TAATTATACTGTTTAAAAAAAGGGTGGCAATTCCTACGCAACTTTATTGACAGTTGTAGATGATGGACCGTGGAAAGCGAGGCTGCTGGCTGACCGTGTTTGGTGTGTGTATGACGCTGCATCTCAAGTGACGAGGGTTGAAGATACGGCGCCGACTGAAAAGCCGCTTGTGTTAGTGGCACACCTTGGCTATTCGCCCCCCCCCCTCCCCCCTCTTTTTTTCCTCTGTTTTTGTGACTTGGCATTGCGTCAATGGCTTCAGTGTTGAAGGATCAGCGTCCAGAAAAAAGCACGACACGCTAACAGTTCTATCCTCTTTGCTTATTGCTCTCTCGCTCTTTCTTATTTTGTTTTTTCACCTCAACAAATCCGAGGACATCACTTTAGTTTTTTCGTCCACGCGTCCGACCGTCTCTCTTTTGGAGCAGCCCAGAATGGCGCTCCACCGGCTTTCACGCCCTCTTCTTCTTCCACCGATGCGCGCGCAAAGCTGCTTGAGCAGGCTTGCACTGCAGAACGGTGCGCGTCTGCGCGGCACCGTCTTTGCACCGTCGCACTGTACACCGTCACGGCGGCTCTGCACTTCTCGCCCAGCGTGGGCAGTGGCGGCTGCGCCGTCCGCGAGTCTCTCTGTTGCGGGTTTCGCCGAGATGACCCCGCAGCTGCTGCTTCGCCAGGCACTGCAGCAGTACACGGAGCTGGAAGGCACGCAGCTTGGAGCGGAACTCCACCCGGGAGAAAACCACGTCCTTATCTCGCGCGAAAAGTTTGTTCGGTTTTGCGCACAGGCGCACGTCGACGATCCAGAGGCGGCGCTGAGGGACCTGGCGGCTGCGGGTGTGGTGGTGGTGCTCGAAGGTGGTGAGCTGGTCCACCTGCGTCCCGTGCTGTACTTGGAGACCTTGGCACTGCTGTCCGACATGGACACGCGCGCTGGTGCCGTTGACAGAGGCACCAGTTCAAGTCAAAAGGAGGCACCGCAGCCGTCGACAAGCGCATTGTCTTCGCCTGTTGGAACGTTCATGCTGGAGGAGGCGGAGCGCCGCATCGAGGAGCTCAGCCGAAAAGAAGAGGCCATGGCAGCGCAGCTACGGCCCGCCATTGCACGGGCTGCCAAGTGGCGTCGCGGTGTGTGGGGTGGGGCGCTCCTCTTTGCTGGCACCCAGCTCGCCGTCATCTCGCGCCTCACCTACTTCGATCTAGACTGGGATATCATGGAGCCGGTGTCGTACTGTGTGACGATCGGGACGGCGTTGGTGTTCTACGCGTACTACCTGTGCTACAACGAGGAGCACACCTATGAAGCGTTTGATCAGCGGTTTTTGCCAAAGAAGGTGCGGCAGTACGCCCCGAAGGACTTCGACTGGAAGGCGTACGAGGCGGTGTGCACGCAGCTGGTGGAGGAGCGCGCGATGCTGGAGCGCATTCGCCGCTGGGCGGAGCGCCACTAAGGCGTCGCCGTTGCCGCTGTGGCAGGCTTTCCGGCCTCTGTTTGTTGTTGGAACATTCTCCGCGCAAGTCTTGTGTTGTGAGTTCTGTGATATACATGTTATGTAAATCTGAAATGGCTTTTTGGTCACCCAAAACAGCAAGAAAGCGTTCAAAGTAATAGTAGTAAAACGGAAGAATTTTTTCCCCCCTCTTATCAAGCAGAGCATTTCTGTTGTTAGCTCTCCAGTTGCGGAAGACGCATTGTTCGGTGTGCAGCATTCTTCCTTGCCGAAATACAAACGCCAATCGCACAGGCACGACGCGTCGAATCCCTTTGCAAGAATGCGGCAGCGTCATTTTCTTCCTCTCAACGTCACCGTTTTCTTTCCGTGTTTCTACTTTCACAGCCTGTACACCAATCCTGTAAAATAATCTCTGGTTTGTTTCTTTTTAAGTTTACATCCCCCTCAAACTTTCATCTACCGAACCTTGAACGTACACGCTTTGCTGTTAGCTGAAGAGCGCTAGTGTTCTTGCTGCGCACTTGAAGCGACAACGGTGATAAGCGTTGCAACCTTTGTTTTTTCTTCTTTGATTTAATTCGGACGACCGCTACACATACACCCATACAAACACACACACACGCGTAAAAGTTGAGACTCAGTCACACACCTTCAACTCTTGTGTGCAGTTCTAAAGCACATCGATATTCTTTGCGGCAACACCTTGCTTTTCCACCCCCTTTTCGCGAAAGACAGCCCGTATTTTATACTCCCGTAGGCCTTTTTGCAGTTGCCTTTTCTTATATTTGCTCTAGTGAGCAGTCGCTACTTCACCCAGTCGTTGCATACATACACCAGCTAAACGTTTTTGTAGTGGTTCAAGCGAAAAGTGTGGTTGATTCCCAAGAGCTCACAAGCATCAAATAACTTCGTTTCTGTTTTGTTATTGTTGTTGTTGCTGTTCTATATATTGCGCTGTTTCTCCTCCTTTCATGTACGGTATCGTGTCTTAATTAGATACAAGCCTGTCTGTAATATTCACCAATTCGTCCGCTTGCCTATCTGTCCCGCTGACTGCCGTTGGTTGAGAAGCTTTTTATTTATTTATATATTGTCGTTCAAATTTCTAGCAGTGTTCTCTTCTGTCACGTATTTTCGTGTTCCTTTTTTTTTTTTTGTCACAAACGCTCAGGATCCCGCAGCAGCTCTTAGCCTACAATGAGCGCGAACTCAAGCTCGACAAGCTCGGCGTCGCCGAGTGCGCGCCGCAACGCGAGGGAACGTGCCGACGCGGCCCTGCGTACCTCCTCCATCGGCCGCGTTGGCGGAGCGCCGGTCTTCATCCCGGCTGTGCCGCCGGTCCGCGAGGGCTCGGTGCGACGCCGCCAGGCCGCCGCCGCTGCCGCCGCGAACGCCGCCGCCGCTGCCCACCACAACCGCAGCTATGGCACGATGCAGAATGGCGGCGCGGGTGGCAGCAACGTGCTCGTGCGCTCCGCCTCGATGCCGGTGCACTTCTCCCGCATGGTGTACGTCCGCCGCGCACCGAAGCAGCTGACGGTGGCGCAGCAGTCTGTGCGGCTGGCGGAGAAGGCGAAGAAGAACTACTTTCACGGCAGCTTCACCTCCGCCCACGGCGCCGTCTTCACGGTGCCCAACCGCGCACAACAGATGGCGACGAATCGCCCCTCGCGTGCGCCGTCCATGGCGGGGCGGCCGGCGAGTTCCCGCAACGCGTCGATGGCGGCGCGCCGGCCCCCGCCGATCTCGCTCGACCTCGCCCCTGCGGCCTCGGCGATGAAGAAGACGCCGCTGCCCGGCTACCACCCCGGCAGCTCCCGCGAGGGCAGCTGGGCTCCGTCGCCGAAGGCCGGCGCCGGCGGCTGCGTCGTTGGCGCGCTCGATGAGCCGATCGTCCTGCCGCGCCGCGCCTACAGCGCTGATGCCCGCCTGGGCGACCTGCACGCACCGGAGATGCGCAACTCCTTCACGAAGGTGAAGATGACCCCTGCTGGTGACCCCACCTCGCCGCAGCTGGCCAAGATGGCCTTCCGCGACTCCTCGCCGGATCTGCTGGCGGTGCAGATGATGCGCGACCACAGCGCGGGGCGGCAGGAGCGGCCGCCGCTGTCGCCGACGACGATCGCGCGGGCCACGCGTGCGCTGCGTGCCTTTGAGGACCGCAAGGTGCGCATGCCGAGCAACTCCTTCTCCAACGCGAAGGAGGTCGGCTACGCCGGTGGCACCATGGCAGTGCCGGAGCACACGCCGTTGGTGCTCGCCACACCAAAGGCGGAAGACCGCGCGGCGTCCGCCTCCCCCACCGCCGCCCACATGGCCGGCAGTACCTCCGCGACGCTCGCCTCTCCAGCGACGGCGTCCACCTACTCGCCGCTGCGCCGCGTGCATATCAACTCCGACGCGGAGGAGAACGTGGTGGAGGAGGCGACGGACTACGAGGACACGGAGCAGGGCAGCTACGCGTCGCAGGACGACCTGTCGTGGTGCGGCGCGTTGATGGATCTGCTCTACCTCGCCGCCCCCGCTGCAGTGTCCATCTGCTTCACCTTCTCCATGTCGGTGGTGCCGCTCGCGTTCGTTGGCAGCTACCTCGGCCCGCGTCAGCTCACCGGTGCCTCGGTCGGCTACTTCCTCATCAGCATCCTCGTCACCTACCCGATGATCGGCCTCACCTTCGCGTTGGACACGCTCTGCTCGCACGAGTACGGCCGCGACCCACTGAGCCCCGAGATGGGCCTAGTGCTGCAGCGCGGTGCACTCATCAACATGATCATCCTTGTCCCGCTGTGCATCATGATCTACTTCCTTGACAGCATACTCATCCCGATCTACGGCGAGGCACTGGCGATGGAGGCGATGGATTTTCTCACCTACTCCCCGCTCTACCTCTTTCCGATGGTGCTCTTCATCGCGTTCAACAAGTTCCTCAACAACCAGATGCAGCCGCACATCCCGATGATCGCGCTGACCGCCGGCGTCATCCTGACCCCGTTCCTGCAGCTGAAGCTGACCCCGATGGGCGTGCGGTACACGATGCTCGGCATGGGCATCACGGCGTGGTTCCAGCTGGTCGTCGTCGTCATTATCACCATCTTCAAGCCCGAGACGCGCATCACGCTCGGCAAGTGGCGCATCGCGGAGGCGCTGGACTGGGTGGATGTAAAGGAGTACATGAAGCTGGCGATCCCAAGCGCAATCTTCGTCGCCGCGGAGGCGTCGTCCTTCGATGTGACGGTGCTGCTGTGCGCGCGCTTTGGCGAGGTGGACGGCGCGGCGTGGTCGGGCATCATGAACTCGCTCTTCATCTTTGCCTCCTTCTCCGGTGGGCTGAGCGCCAGTGCGTGTGCCAACATCGGCCGCTGCATCGGCGCCTTCGAGCCCGTCAGCGCAAAGCGCTTCGTGCTCATGTCCATCCTTGTCGCGTTTCTGCTCGGCCTCGTCGACTCCGTCATCATTGTCGCCTTCTTCGACTTCTTCATGTCCCTCTTCGGCACCCGCGGCAAGACGCTGGCCCTCGCGCGAGAGGTGCTCTTCATGCTGCCCATCTTCCACATCAGCGACTCCGTGCAGTTCACCTTCCAGGGCATCTTCAGCGGGATGGGCAAGAACCACCTCGGGGCTGTCATTCTGCTGACCAGCCTGTGGGGCATCGGCATCCCGCTCTCCTTCATTCTGGGGCACTACCTCGGCTACCGCATGTTTGGCGTCTGCGTGGGCATCACGGTGGGCCTGTGCATCGAGGCCCCGGCGATGGTCTACGCGGCCTCCACGATGGACTACGTCGAGGTGTGTGAGAAGTTCGTCGAGGACGAGGAGAGCGAGGAAACGGATGAGACAGCGGAGTCGGAGGAGAGTGAGGAGTACGACGAGGAGTACATGGAGGAGGTGATGCGCCGCTCCGGCATCTCCATCGCCAGCAGCAACGAGGCGTCGGAGGGGAACACGGAGCACTACCGCAAGCTGCTCCCGCCGCGCCGCCGCGGCCGCCCGCGTCAGACGGTGGAGTACCACGACGAGGACGAGTAGGTCGTTTTGAGCAGCCTGGCTCCCCGCGGTGCAGTTCAGGGTGTCTCCCTTTTTTTTGTTGTTGTTTGTATGCGGTGACGTCTTGTGGTTGTTCATGTATTCTTCAACAATGGTTTTCAGCTTGCAGAAGTAGATGGGCGTCCTCTTGAACAAACGAAACAATCAAAAAGACCAGACCGGCGCACTTGTTGTGTAAAACAAACACCGGATCCTTTTTTTTCAGTGGGAAAAGACAATAGTTTTTTTTTGTGTGGGATATGAAGTACTGGTGCCAGTCCATCTGCTAACGGTTTTGTTTCTTTTTTTTGGTGGTTTTCTACCTCCAGTGTTTTTCTCTTGTTACTTTTAGCCGTGTTTACATGATAATTAATGGTCTAATTCTAAACCTCTTTTTTGCGTCTTTTTTTGGTGTTTTCTCGCTTGCACAGCCTTAGAAAATGCTCCTTTCTTTGCTCTTATGAACACATCTTGGCTAAGAGGAAGAGACCTTTTC
>AUXI01000787.1:0-11882 GCA_000482105.1 Crithidia acanthocephali | reverse complement strand
CGAACGGCAAGCGACAACAAACACGAAGCCATCGCTGTTAACCACGCCGCTACTCGATGCAAAAAACGCAACGAGAGCGCCCGTGTCTCAACACACACACACAGACAAAACTCATCTCTCTCTCTCGACCTTTTCCGTCAGACTTCTACACAGACACTCTCTTTTCTTCCTCTTCTTCTTTTTCTTTTTTCTTTCCTTTCCCTTTCAATTTGCAGGTACTCTTTACGCATCTCAATTTACACCATCCCTCCCACGATTTACCACGGATGTTCGCGCATCACTGGATTGTGGCGGACATGGATGGGACGCTGACGCCCACACCCTCGCGTGCCCACGGGAAGTACCTCTCTCTCTCGTACTGCATGGCCACCGGCCTCGGCTACGGCCCACGCTACCGTAGCTGCCTGCCATGGCTGCGCTTCTTTCTGGAGCGCGGCGGCAGCCTCTGCGTCGTCTCCACCGCTGGAAAACGTATGTGGATGCAGCTGTATGAGGATCTTGCCCCTTCTGTGTTTGGGCTGACGCAGGGGTACCCGCACCGAAGTCTGTCGAGCACCGCGGAGCCCACATCTGCTGGTAGCGCGCAAAACACGGCTGCACCGCGCATAACTTCTGCCGAGAGGACACCGGGAGCGCTGTACATGTGCGGCTTCACCGGCGCTGCGCTGTTCCGCACTCGACCGTGCCGTGCGGTGTGGGCGGATATGGATCGACTGCATCCAGGCTGGCGTCAACCTTCCGCGTATGGGGCCTCTACGAACAGCAGCAACGAAGAGGGGTGTCTGCCTTCTTCATCTCCTTTGCCGCCGGCGCTGTCGCCACGCTCGCAAGAGTCGACGGGCTGCACCATCCCACCACCGTCTGTTGGGATGGAAGAGTGGACGGCGTACCGCCAGCAAGCGGTGGAGTGTGTGGACTCGGCAGACAAGGCGACGCCTGCAGCAGCACCACGTACGACCTCCTCCGCCTCTTCCACTACGCTGGATGCCGCTACCTACACCCTGGCGGTGGAGGAGGGCCGCAGCGCCATTATCCGCTTCTTCGAACACGCGTCCTACGTGTCGAAGCACGACGTGACGGCCGCCGCTGCCTTCTTCGCTGCGTGCCTCAGCACCAAGTACCACAGGGTGTACACCGAGATTCTCCGACGTCTACTGGAGGAGGCACAGCCGGTGCTACGCGCAGCCGCAGCAGGCAATGGCGGCGGCGCGGTGCCTCACCTGTGTTTTGCGAACTCCCAGGTGCTCCGTTCAGAGGCGCTCGCAGCCTACGGCCGCTTCTTAGCAGAGACGAACGACGCTCTGGTCGATGCGCAGCGGGTGCCGCATGCCGACGGCAGCGTTGCGGACGGGGCACCAGTGGCCCAGGTGACGGTGATGGGCATCCCCATGCGTTACTTTGACGCTATTTTCCCCCCTCCCCCTGTCTCCGCCTCCGCGTTGGACACCCCCGCTTCGCCAAACACTTCTACTTCTGCCTTGGCGTCGTCCTCCGTGCAGTGGCAGTGCTGTGTGCGGTGCGCCGCGGCGGGTGCTGGCGCCAAGGCACGCCTGCAGGCGGCTGGCATCGAGGTGAAGGCGCAGCCCAACAGCGTGTGTCTCCATCGGCGAGGCGTGGACAAGGGCGTATGTGTGCGGTGGCTGCTCGCGCAAGGAAAGGCGGGTCTCTCCACCAGCATCGAGACAGAGGGTGCGGGCGTGTCGTTCGACTTGACAAGCGCGTTGGCCTTCGGTGATGTGCCGGAGTCGGTGGACCGCCCACTGACCGAATTCCCGCCCATGCAGTTCATCTCCCTCTCACCGAAGGACGGCGCGGCGGAGAGGTTGGCAGCGATGCATTCCGGCACCGCTCGTGAGGCCGCTCCTTACATGTACCACGTAGGAGGAGAGGAGGAGGGCACTGCGCTGTTTTTGGAGGAGCTGCTGACGAGTTGTGTGAAGGAGAACGACAACCACGCAGAGCGCAGCGATGGTGGCGGGAAGACCTGGTTCACGCCGGAGCGCGTGTCGGCGTGTGCGGCGCGTGCGCACGCTGCCGTGAAAGCTGTACAGGCTGAGCGGGTGAGCACCGAGGCAGCGAGTGAGCCTTCTCGCTCCACCCTCTAAATCAGTGCCTACGTTCCCTGTGTGGTTTTGGTGAAAGTGCTCCATCAACACCTTTATACAACTCAGCACTGTTGTGTGTGTGTGTGTGTGTGTGTGTGCATCTGGCGTCTTCACGTCCTATCCATGCTTCTGCTTATGCACCTAATCACCGCTAAGAAAAAGAAAAGCTAGTCTTCGAAGGATCGTTATTTTTTTGTCATATTGTGTACTGCGGCGTAGAAAGAGTCCGTTAGCAATGATGTCATTGTTGTTTGTCGTCAAAACAACAACAACAACAACGCTGTACGTCTCTTCTACGATAACTGCTGCCTTGGTCCCCTCTGCTCTCTCTTTCTCTCTTGTTCACATCTATTTGCCCACATTCCGCCCACGACTGCTCCACTGCAAGATCCTACAGGGAGTCACGTGTATCTTTTAACAGAAAACAACGAAAGAAAAGAGGAAAAGGAGAATCATGTTTCGACGTGTGCACGCTGAGAGGAAGGTGGTGCTCCACGTGCGGTGCATCTGCTCTCCATCGCGCAACACCTCTGTCGTTGCATCGACAAGCTGGACTCGTCCACGCCCCCCCTACACCACTGAATGCACGATGCTGACGTGCTGCCGCCACGCCTCCACGTCAACGGCGTCGTCCACCGCCGCGACTGCCTCTGCTTCTGGTTTTGCCAGACCACGGCCCACTGCACCGTCCACTCAACCTGTGGCAGCCTCCTCTACTCCGCCGTCGCCGCCACCGCCGTTGTCCATTTTATCGTGGGCGGTAGACGGCACGGGGCACACCCACCATCACTGCACCCGTCGACTCTCCATGGCCCAGCGCATTCCCCTGCTGTGCGAGACGATCCGACAGGCCGCACCAGACGTGGTGGCTCTGCAGGACTCCACGGCGGAGCTCGCAGCAGCCTTGACAGGGGAGGTGCCGCCGCCGCTGCCGCAACGCCAACAGGAAGCACATGAAAGCAACGGGAGGGCGAGCAGTTTGAAGGTGTACTGCGTGGAGCTGGCGAAGGAGCTGCAGCAGCAGCAGCAGCAGCTACATCAAGATCGCACAAGCAGCACCGTGGATGTCTCTGTACCAGAGCCCTCTGCAGAGGAGGAAGAAAAACCCGCCGTGGCAGGGGAGTGTGGTGGCGCTGACGCGGTTGTGCAGAGCAGCACGTGCGCCTACCGCCTTGTCGGGTCTGCTCGCAACGGCCGCTGTGGTGAAGTGCAGTTGTTTGTGAAGGTGGACGGTGCGTGGGATGCCACGCTGCTGCCTGGCATGGGTGCTGGCGTCACCGTGGAGCTGCGCAGTCGCACATGCCTGGCCGGCAGTGTAGCACCTACGCACAAAGACGCCGCCATGGCAGCCGTCTCTCCATCCGCGCCAGAGGAGAAGGCATCGGCAGCGTCGGTGCGCCGCTGCGTGCTCACCGCGGTGGACCTCTCCTACCGCGGCAAGAGCCTCGGCACGCACCTGCAGGGTCTACTCTCCGGTGCTGCCGTCAGTGCGGAGGGCAGTCCCTTCACGCTGCAGACACTGCAACCGTCCTCGTCTCCCGCACCGACGCACCGCGGCCACAGGGCATCGGGGCAACTCGACCCCCACCGCGCCGTCGCCTTCGACTGGTTGCACCACCACGTGCGACCAGACGTGTTGGTGGGCAACGTGTTCATGGGTGCGCGGGAGCGGGTGGCGGGCTTCGAGGACGCGTGGGTGCGGGCTGGGTCGCCAAGTGGGCAGGAGCGGACAACAAACACGTGCGCACGGCATCGGGTAGACCACATGACGAATTTCTTCTACTTCTGTCCTACGCCGGGCGTGGCATCGAAAGCGGTGGTGGAGAAGATGCTGCAGCTCGAAGAAGAAGCGGAAGAGGAGAGGGAGTTGACCCGCAATGCCACTGCAACGTCCACTGCAGTGGAGGGAGGGGAAGCCACCGCCGCTGCAGCAGCAGCAGCATCAGCATCCGCGACGGTGGTGGCAGTAGCGGCGGATGCACCCGTCGGCACACCCATCCCCCTCGGTGCCTGCATGGATGGCGCAGATGGAGCGTGGTACACCCGCGGCGGAAGCGCAGGTGTGCGCCGCGAACACCCGAGCGTGATGGCGGCGCTCGCGGACGGGCTGCCCGATGACAGCCTCTCGTCTGCCCCCTCGCTGTCCGACCTCACCACTGGCGTACCGGAGGTGGCGGGGCGCTTCCAGCGGTGCTTCTTCCGGTCGTGGGTGCGCCGTGGCGCGCCGTCGCGCAGCGGACACCTCTCAGCCCACCCGTTCACTAAAGACTACCGACGTTGTCGTGTGGTGGTACTGCGACCCATGACGGAGGTGGTCCTGAGCGAGGCGGAGCGGGCGTGGCACACGCGCTACATCACCGCGATGTACAGCCCTGCAAGACCGAAGTCATCGGTGCAGCGTGGCCATCCTGCAGCCGCTGGCGGTGACGCAGTCGAAGCGATGCCGGTGGAGTCGACGGGACATGTGGAGATGAATGAGGAGAGCAAAGCGGCGTCAGCCGACGCACCGCTGCGTCTAGCGCGTGTACCAACGCACGTGCGGTGCTCGCTGTCGGACCAGTACCCACTCCTCACGCTGTTGAGTTGAGGAGGCCGGGCTGCAGAACACTTCCTCTCTCTCTCTCTGTTACTATTCGATGCTGCTAGGTCCTCTTGATGCCGACTGGACGGTTTTTTTTTTTTTTAAGGCGTGTTTTGATCCTTTTCCCTTTTCACAGAAGATAATAAAATGACACAGATGATAGCAGCAATGCATGGGAGCATCTCACACGAGTGTTCCCCACAGCTGCCACCCGTTTCTGTGAAGCCCCCTTTGACACGTCTGCGTGGGTGCGTTGTTTCAACAAGACAGTCGTGTAAGATTGCTTCACAAAGAGCTTTGGCCCGGCTTTTTTTTTTCTGGAAACCTCTATTCACACGATACCTCTCTCATCTACCTCGCTTCTCATTCTCCTCCTCTCCGCTTTCCTTGCCTTTTTTCTTTCTCTTTTTCCCTTGCACGTACCTATGCAGCTAGTTACAACAGTTGCCTGTCAGAGAGTCTCTCCTCTTTGCGTGGCTTTTCCATTTTTGCGTCTTTTTTCATCTTCTGTTTCACTAGTGGTGTCGTAGTTGTTTGCGGCGGGGGAAAAAAAAGGCAGTTGCGTTCTCAAGTGCTTGTTTACTTACACGGAGGTGTTTCTACTCTCCCAAATCCTGCATATCCGCATATTGCGTGCTTCTACTGCGGTTCTGAGACGGTCTTTGCTGCCGCAATACAAAAGAAAAAAAACTAAACTTCTTTTTTTCCTTGTCTTTTGTAATACAAGCTGTTTGTCTCTTTACTGTAATTCCCTCTCGTACACATATACTCGGCAAAAGCTGATTTTTTTTTTTTAATATATAAAACAACCACTCTTCGGTATCCATTGCAAAGCAGCATTTTCGTTCTTCTTGCGTATCCTTTTGCTTCCCCGCACTATCATTTTTGCTCTTTTTGTTTTCGTTGTGCACACAATCGCGCGCCTGTCACGATGCCGCACGGGGAGTCAATGCTCTTCGCCACCGCGGCGGACGTGCAACTATCGCCAGCGGACGCGTGGGCCACGGAGGTGCTGCAGAGCTGCGCACGTGTGCACTACACCCCGCAGCAGGAGCTGCTGCACGTCCTCGCTCCTGTGCCGGCCGCTTCCGCCACGCCTGGCCACCAGAAGAGGGGGCTGCAGAAGAAAGTGACCGCAGCAGCCACCGCCACCGCGGCGGAGGCGCTGACAGACCTCACGCCGCCCGTCATCGACGTGGATGCGGAGGAGGACGTGCCCTCCTCGCCCTGCCTCGCCTCCCCAGATGCGCCGCTGCCTGGCGGTGATGGTGATGGAGCCTATCAACCGTACTTGCCGCGTATCGTGCGTGCAGCGCCAACGGCGGACTCGCAGGCGCTGCACGGCGCTCTCGCCCCTTCGCTGCTGCGCAAGGCCTACCGCCGACAGACGCCTTGTGTTTCGGCGCACAACACGAAGGCGGAGCGGCTGTTGAACTGTGCTGCAGCGCCGAGGTGCATGGCTGGCCTGCGTGCCCTGGCGGGTGACGCCGTAACGCGCGAGGACTGCCTGACCGTAGCCATGGGCGATGGCCCAGACGTGGTGCCGATCCCCGCCACAAAGCCCACCGATGCCCCAGCGGCAGCCGCGGAGGACACAACGACGGCGGCACCTGGTGGTGATGGCCGTGCGCCTGTCGGTGCTGACAAACACCCCGCAGGGCCACTCCCCTCCGTAGCGGCGGTGAAGGAGGCGATGACGGCGGCGGCGGCGGCCACGGCAACACTGACGACCACCGCACGCACAGTCGTCGGCGACCCGTCCTTCCCCTGCCTATGGCGTGGTGTGAGGAATCTGATGAACACGTGCTACTTCAGCTCGGTGCTGCAGCTCGTCTTCAGCGTGGCCCGGCTGCGGCGGGCGATTCTGGAGGACGGCGCAGCCGAACACGCCGCCGCCGCCGCCGTCGCCCCCACGCAGCTGGAAGAGTCGGGTCTGAAAGAGCTCTTTGCGCTGATGGCCTTCAGTCGCGAAGGCGCCGGCGCCGACCCAAAGTCCTTCGCCGCCTACCTCTCGCTGGACGTGAAGGTGCAGCAGGACGCACAGGAGTTCTTCACGTTGCTGCTGGACTGGCTGCGGTGCCACTGCGGACCGGCCGTGCAGGCCGCTGTCACGAACACCTTCTCCGGCACCCTTCTGTACGATCGGCGGTGCGGCGCGTGCGGCCGCTCAGCGAAGCGGGCGGAGCCCTTTCTGTATCTTTCCCTTCCTGTGCGGTCCACCCTGGAGGACTCGCTGTCGGAGTTCTCGAAACCAGAGGAGGTGGACGGCTTCATGTGCGAGGGCTGCGGACAGACGGCTACCGCCACCTCACGCCAGTACATGCGAACGCTGCCGGACGTGTTGGTGGTGCACTGGAACCGTTTCGAGTTCGATCTGCAGACACTGCAGCGGCACAAGGTGACCACCGCCACTTCTTTTCCTCTGCAGCTGGACATGGCGAGCTACATGCGGCAGTGGCACGAGCACAAGCGTAGCACCGCTGCAGCAGCTCCCGCGTCAGCCGCGGCAGCAGCGACGACGAGCACCGCAAAGGAGGAGGCGGCGGAGCACCACTGCTACGAGCTGCGCGGCATCGTCAACCACCACGGCGACACCGCCGTGTCGGGGCACTACACCTACCACGGGAAGATCTTGACGTCACCTGCCGGTGCTGCGACGCCGGCCAACGCGTGGTTGAGCTTCAACGACGCGGAGGTGACACCGCTGAACCGCTACCAGGGCCAACGTGGCGTGTCAGCGGACGCCTATCTGCTCGTGTACCACCGTGTGCCGCCACCTCCAGCTGCTGCTGCTGCTGCTGCTCCCGCGCACGCCCCGCACACAACGCACAAGGCTGAAGGGCACACTTCTTCGTCCACGACTACCGCGGCTGCCGCTGCTGTGTCTACCAGCGCTGCTCCCACTCCGGCGGAGCTGCCGCCGTACCTGCGCCAGTACGTGGATCAGGTCAACCAACGTTGCCTGGATGAGCGCCAGGCCTGGCTGGACCAGCGCGCGGCGGTGTCTGCCCTCTTCGATTTGTGGGCCTCAACGGTGCAGACGGTCTTTGACACCCCCGCCTCCGCCTGGGCCTCCACTTCCTCTTCTGCGGGTGCGTCGGCTGCCACGACGCTCTACGCACTGCCCACCACGTGGCTGCAGCAGCTGGGCCGCTTTTTCCTGCCGGCCTACGTCGACGTCGCCGCTCTGGGCGGCGGGGTGGAGTCGGAGCTCAAGCGGAAGAAGAAAGATGCGGCAGACGGCACGGCGGGTGGCGGCGCTGCGGCGAGTGTGGACGGACCCAGCAACGGCAACCACAACAGCAGTGCGAGTAGTGTTGCTTGTGGTGTCGCTGGGGGTGGTGTAGGCAACGAAGAGAGTGATGGTGCGGCGAGCGGTGCGGCGGTGGACGGCGTCGTGGTGTCGGCCGCCGGGCCTCGCCGACACGGCTACATCCAGTCCATTGAGGAGGTGTACCAACTGGTCCGTCAGCACTCCCTCCTGCAAATGCTGCCGTCGCTGAACTGCTCCCACGGCTGCCTGGCGCCGTGGGGTGCCTACAAGCTCGTCTCTGCTGCGGCCTTCGCAAAGCTCTCGCACTTCTTGAGCGTGTGCGGTGCACCGCTGACAGCAGCGTCCGCTGGAGAGCCGGATGACGGCGGGAGCACCAACAACTCTAGCAGCGGTGTTGCTCTGGATGCGCAGAGCATGTGTGCGTTGGTGGACACCAACTTGTGCCCGCTCTGTGTGGCAGCGATGGCGGCTGCGGTGCGTGGGCTAGCCGTGTCTGCCGCGGAGGACGAGCGCGCAGAGCTGTGCCTCACCCAAGCGTGGCACGACGCGGAGAAGAGGAAGGAGGCGGAGGAGAGCAACGCAGTCTGTGGGGTGGTGGGCGGGGCGGACGCGGTGCACAAGGACACCTCCACACAGAGCCTCGGCGCACCCAACGCCACGACGAACAGCACCAGCAGCAACAGCAATGGCGAGGACGAGAGCACTGGGGAGGTGCTGGTCAGCGAGACGGTCGTGGAAGGCTGGGCCTCCTACTACGTGAACCAGCTTGCGTGGAGTCGTATCCAGCAGACGGAGGGCTACACCGCGATGGTGGTGATGAAGGAGGCCAGGCTGAACCCGCCACGCGCGCCGGCAGGTGCGACCCGCACGAGCCGTCCAGCCGCTACCGCCGCAGCGTCGAAGGATGCAAGTCGCAGCGGTGCGACCTCGCCGCCCTCTCTGACGGAAACTGCTACCACCACCACCACCACCACCTTGTCCCCCACGCTTGCCTCGGCCGAGGATAGCGCTGGCATCGCCGCGCTGAACGTCGACAAGGGCGATCTGGATCTCTCCACCCAGCTGCTCTGCCCTCACGGTGCACTGCGACCGGGCCAGCACGTCCTCGCCATCCCCGCCACCTTACGGCTGTACTGGGTGCGTCGCTTCACGGAGCTGCTGACGATGGCCTACCGCGCCGGGCAGCTGCGCACGGCGGACCCGGCCTGGCAGGTGACCGAGGAAGACCTCGGCTACTTCTTGCTCCCGTTTATTCCCGCCTCGACGACGAGCACGACGTGTCTCGAGTGCATGCGGACGAGCGTGCAGACCATCACCTCCCGCCACCACCAGCGTCTGCGCAAGATGGAGGAGCGCAAGAAGTTCCCCTCGCTCTGGCTCGCCGGGGCAATGACGTCGCCCGCTGGCATCGCCCAGCTCCTCCTCGCCACCGGCGCTGAAAACGAGGAGCAACTGCTGGCGGCGCAGCACCCGAATCGACTCTTCTTCAAGCACAGCGCCGAACGTGAGTTCCGCGAGTACGCCAAGAAGTGGACCGAGGCCCAGCAGGCTCGCATCGCGCATCAGGAAGCGGAGGTGCAGCGGCTGCAGACGACGGTGGCACAGAAGAAGGAGCACGACGCGGCGTGGAATGCGCGGGTGTCGTCGCGCCGCGGCGGCCGCAACGGCGGCCGTGGAGGCGCCGCCGCCAGCAACAGCAACAACGGCAGCAGCAGCGGGTCCCCGGCGCGCGCGACGGAGGTGGAAGTCGCCACTGCACCGGATCCCGAAACGCTGGAGGGCCGTCTGTACTACGCCGAGCAGACGCTGGCGCAGCTGCGCACGCAGGCCGTGCCGGATTTCGACGTGGCCTACGGCTGCGTGCCGACGTGGTGGGTGGCGCGGTGGTACGCGACGATGCAGGATGACCACCACGGCCACCCGCCGGCACCGGGCAGCGGGCCCGCGTCGTCCTCTGCGGTGGATGAAAGCCTCGAAGAGCGCGGGGAGGAGGGTGCAGCCAAGATGCGAACAACGAGCCCCACGTCCACTGCCGGCGGGCTGCCACCCATCACATTCCGGGAGTTCAAGTGTGAACACGGCGGCTGCCTGCTCGATGTGCCGTGGCTGAACCCGTCGGACGGTTTCTGGCAGGGGGTGCGTGGGAAGCGCGCGGAGGTGCTGTGGAATGGCGTGCGGGTCGAACGAGCGTCGTCGTCGACGGCGGCCGCGGCGAAGGTCGCGGAGGTCGGCCCCGGGAAGGACGAGTACCGCAACTCTTGCTGGCTGCCGCCACTGGTGATTCTGCCGATGGAGGAGTACCTGGCGCTGCTGGCTCAGTACGGTGCACCGGACATGCTGGAGAAGACACAGAAGAGCAGCAGCAGCAGCAGCAACGGCATCCACCGCCACAGCGCGGCTGCCGGCGCCACGGAGGCGGACGCGGAAGACGGTGCGCCGACATCCGCCACCGCTGACGACGCCGCCGCCGCTGTAGAAAAGAGCACGGCGGAGGCGGAGGCAACCGCGGCGCAAAACACGCTCTCGCCGGTGCCGGGGTCGGTGATTCAGATCATCACGCACAACGGTACGCGACAGCTGAGGCCTGCCCCGTGCACAGACTGCTGCACGCGTCTGCTGGCGAACTTCGAGGTGAACTGCGAGTCGTTCGTCAACGGCTCGCTAAAGCTGAACTTTCACATCAAGAAGAGCCGCAAGAACTTCTACGACGCGTCGAGCGTGCTGACCTCTGCGACGGTGCAGCAGAGCAAAGCCGGTGAGGTGTCTGCGGCGCACGGCAGCCACGCCGGAGCACCCATCACGGTGCCGGACAACGAGGAGGAGGAGGCGGCGCAGCGTCAGGGCAACATCACAGCCGCCGTGAACCCTCTTAAATGTGGTGGTGCTGATCGTGCAGCCAACAACAACGACGCGGACGACAACAACGCCTCGATTCCGGATGGGATTCACTTCTACACGACCCTCGCCCAACTCCGCACGTACATCAGCGCACACCTTCGGGAGAAACACGGCTACCTGGTGCAGCCCGAGGACCTGCAGATCCTACGCGGCAAGAACAAGCCGCTGAAGCTGCGCTGCCCATCCCCGCCGGCCCAACAGGAGTCGAGCGCGGCGGCAGAGCTGGAGCACGCCACCCTGCAGGACTTGGGCATTCGCGACGGTGACACCCTTGCCGTGCAATCCGTCGACGCTATCGCGCAGGTGTGCGCGACTGCACCGGGCGTGGATGAGGAGTGGGAGGCGATCCCACCGGAGCTGCTGCAGGGCAGCGGCGGTGGTGGCCACCACGGCGGCGGCGCGGCTGCAGCGGCACGGGAGCACACCGCCGCCTTCCGAGAGACGCGCCTGCAGGGCGGCCACGCGGCAGCCGGCACCACCACCAGCAGGAGCGGAGGGACCACACACGGCGGCGCAGCGGCGGCGTCGGATGCGTCTGCCGCCTCTGGTGCCGTGACCGGCGCAGTGGTCGGCCCACCGGCGGCGAGCGAGGAGCAGGGCGTGGCGTGTGCGGTGTGCACGTTCCTGAACGCACCGGGGATGGTGGTGTGTGAGATGTGCGAGGCACCGCTGCCAGTCCGGTAAGCGACGGGGCGGCTGGTGGAGACCTGGGGGGAGAAAAAAAAGCGACGCTCTTGTTCTCCAACAAACGCTATCTGCGCCGACACTTTCTTTATGAAATCTTCTTCTTCTCAGGGGCTCACGCTGCTCCTACTACTATTATTATTATTCGTTTCTTTTGCTACTGAAAGTTCTTTAACTTGCTGTGATGAGCTTTAAAAGATTAGCAAGACATTTTTTTTGGAAAGGTTTCAGCTAAGGCAGCGAAGGTGCTATTCTGACGCCACCGTGCAGGCGCGTTGCGTACTTCGAAGTGCTAGTCGGATAATATTCCGGTAGGCGTAGTTCTTGCCGCACAGTGGGA
>AUXI01000786.1:0-11891 GCA_000482105.1 Crithidia acanthocephali | reverse complement strand
TCCCGCCGGCGCCGCGCGGCGTGCCGCAGGTGGAGGTGACGTCGACATCGACGCGAACGGCATCTGCCACGTGACGGCGAAGGACAAGGCGACGGGCAAGACGCAGAACATCACGATCACGGCGAACGGCGGCCTGTCGAAGGAGCAGATCGAGCAGATGATCCGCGACTCGGAGGCGCACGCGGAGACGGACCGCGTGAAGCGCGAGCTGGTGGAGGTGCGCAACAACGCGGAGACGCAGCTGACGACGGCGGAGAAGCAGCTGGGCGAGTGGAAGTACGTGAGCGACGCGGAGAAGGAGAACGTGAAGATGCTGGTGGCGGAGCTGCGCAAGGTGATGGAGAACCCGAACGTGTCGAAGGACGACCTGTCGGCTGCGACGGACAAGCTGCAGAAGGCGGTGATGGAGTGCGGCCGCACGGAGTACCAGCAGGCGGCTGCGGCGAACAGCAGCAGCAGCAGCAACAACTCCGGCGAGCAGCAGCAGCAGCAGCAGCAGGGTGAGCAGCAGCAGCAGAACGAGGAGAAGAAGTAAGCGATGCACACAGACACACACACACACAGACACACGAGTGCTGTGCACCGGACTGTTGTGCGTTTGCCAGCGATGAAGGGAGCGCCATGCGCTGTTACATTGCGTGACAATTTCTTGTTTGTTGTTCCACCTGTTTTCTTTTTTCTATACGCGCTGTTCGAGAGTTTTTGTTTTTCCTTCTTCTTCAGTTTTCTCTGCTGCGATTGTTTCACGGGTCTCTCTGTGCCCAACATCGCAACCTGGTACGCAAGAGCTACAGTGTGTCTTCTTTCTTTGATTACTATTTTCTACTATTCCGGAAGACGTTTCTTTTTCTCTCACAGATTATTGCTTCAATTATTATTACTTTATATATAAAAAGAAAAAGCGTCCCGTTGTATCATTTGCTAAAAAAAGTGAGACATGAAATGGGTCAGCTTAAAATACTTTTTTTTTAAACAAGAAAGCTCCTTCGTTCTTCTTTAAGCAACGCATGTTGGTGTGAGAACGTTTTTTTTTTTCGCTTTTACGTGGCTGGCGGCTGAGTTTTGTGGTCTGTCACTTTCCGATGCTCATCGAGACGTTTGTGCTGAGGTAGGATGATGTGGTCGTCGGGAGACCCGACAACTTTGACCGAACGTTATTTATGGACAGAAACCAAGACGAGCGTATGGAGCTGCAGCAGGCAAAAAAAGAGAAGAGAAAAAGCATTTACTACCACAGCGCTGCTCTCACAATTGTTTTCTTTAACTTAGGGCGTATACATTCAGCGTCGTCATCTGATTGTGAGTTACGTGAAACAACGAGGAGCAATTGTTTTTAGTTTTGTAAGTTCCTTCCCCCCTCTAAAAAATGATACCGACTGATATTCTACTGTTTTTGTCGATGCATGCGTTGTTTCTACTTTTTTTTTGTTCGATTCGAGCGGCGAAAGGGAAAAAAAAGGAATGAGTGTGGGTGCACCGGAACTGTGCTATAATGTAGAGAGTTTGAATCGACAGATTGTTGCGAGGTGGCACTCTCAGGTGATGCCTCGCGACTGGCTTTGATTGCAACGAGACTCGGTGACGACACAAGAGGAGGCGTTGAAAAAACGAAATGTGGACGAACGTCAGTATCGCTTTTCGACTGCCTCTCTCGCCTATCCAGATTTATTTCTCTAAACTCCCTTTTATCATAGCACGGTAACGATCATGGGCATTCGTTCTATTACACTGGCAGGTGATGTGAAACTTGACGTATGTCAGTTGTTAGTTGTCGTGTTGCTGGTTGTTAAAATGTTATTCATTTTCCGTAAAAAGAAAAACATGTTGTTGATGAAAAAAAAAGCAAAAAAAAGCAATAAGAACTACAACTCATGCAGAGAGAGAGAGAGAGAAGCGCACACACAGCGCAAATGGCTCCGCCGGACTGCGTTCTGCTGAACCCAACTTGATTGCTCGACACTATCTTGGCGCGCTGTTGTGGCTTCCGCTTAAGCACTTGTAAGATAGGTAGAAGAAAAGGAAGAGGATCTTGTGTTGCTCCGTCTGGCTCTCACCCCAACCTCTTGTTTTTAGAAAAGCAACAGTTATGGCCAATTGAGCTCAGTTTGCGCATCTTCAGCTAACTGAACGCGTCACTGCCGCGATGAATACCACACGTAGTTTATTTTCTGCTGCTTTGTTGTGCATTGACACGCATAGATGAACAACGATTCGGGCAGACTTCTTTATTTGTGTTTTGTTTTATGTGCAGTGGTTTTTGTCGTTGCTGTTGCAGCTCTCCACTTCTTCTGGTCTTCATCCCCCTTCTCTTGTCCTTTCCCTGTTCGCAGCCGCGCAATCCTTCACGGATCTATTGCGCCGTCGCATCGACCTCATCAGAGTCACCAAGGCGACTAGTGTAATGCCGGCCAAGAAGCGCTTAGTACCTCCCATCCGTCCCAACGCGGACGGCACGGGTTTTGTACGCGCAGGCCGGCCTGGTGGCCCAGCTATGGCCCGCAATCGCTCTGGCGGCCCTCGTCGCACCGCCACACCGCCCAGCAGCGCTGCCACCTTTTCTGCAGCCTCTGTGGACTCCCGCAGCTCCAGTACGGAGGCGGCGGCGGTAGCTGCGAATCCCACGCGGGGACGTCTAGGGCGGTCCTCTGACGTACCCAACAACCGACGGCCGACCAAGGAGAAGCCACCGACAGGGGCAGCGCCAGCGGGCACCACTTCTCCCACCTCGTTATCGCCGCAGGAAGAGAAAAACACACAGAGGCTGACAGAGGCGCCGACGGCACCGAAGAAGCACGCACCTGTGGCTGCGACAACGCACAAGGCGGCCGCGACGCACGGGACTGTTTTTGATCTTGGCGTGGATGCCGCTCTGGGCCCAAGTGAGTGCCTCGTCTCATCCAGGCTGCTGCACCAGCTCGGTCTGCTGAGTGGGGCCATCGTACAGCTGTCCACGTCGTACGGCGTGGTAGCGGCGGAGGCGCGGCAGCTGCGTGGCGTGGCTGCGGCCTCTGAAAAAGTGTACGTGAATGACGACGTGGCAGCAATCTTGGTGGACAAACGTGCTTGCCTGCAGCCGATGCATGTTTCAGCTGAGCACGACCTCCCGGCGCTCACGTCCCTCACCCTGCGACCTGTGCCTCCTGAGGACTCCAACAACGCGTCCTCTGGCGTTGCTGCACCGGCTCCCTTTGCTTCTCTGGCCTCCACGCTGGACTGGCTTGCGGTGTTCCGCAGTGCACTGCATCACCGAATCGCCTACACGCACCTGCGGACCACTCAGCGGGTCTTGACGCAGCGCCTTGCACTCGAGGTGGTGCAGCTGACGTCGACGTCCACTTCGGCTGGCGCCTTCACGTGGGGTGTGGTGACTGACGCGACGGTGCTGCACCTTGAAAGCGGTCCTCAGGAGAGCGTCGGTAGGCCATCGCCGGTGCGGGCACCACAGCAGGACAGTGGCTCGACGCAAGCACCAGCGACGACTGCTGCGGATGCAGCGTTGTGCGCGCTCGTGGTGGGCGAGTCCGGTACCGGCAAGAGCCGCTGGCTGCAGCGCCTCAGCAAAGGCGAGCTGGCCTCCACGGAGGTGCCGGCGGAGCTGCAAGGGCTGGTGGGCATGGGCGGTAGCCGTCACGTGGAGTGGGTACGGGTGGAGGAGCTGCCGCAGGGGGAGAGCAGTGAGGTGAGCACCGCCACCGCGCTACGCGAGTGTGTCGCACGGGCACGCCAGGCCGCCCCGGCGGTGCTGATCTTCGACGACCTGCACCTCCTGTGCGCAGGCGAGAGTTCCTCTGCTGGGTCGCGGTGGGCCATGTCCCTCATCGCCCATGCCCTTGCGGAGGAGCTGCTGGACCTGCGCCAACCGCACCACCACAAGCGCCACCGTGATGTGTGGGTGGTGGCATCCGCCCCGTCGCTGGACAGCTTGGATGGGTGCCTGACCAGCGCATCTCTCTTTGGCCAACACGTGGTGCGGCTGGAGATGCCAACGGGGCCAGCGGAGCGTCTTGCCTGTCTGCGTGCCTGCCTCAGCGAAGTCAGCGGCGGGACTGGCGGTGTGGCGGCGGCAACGGCGAGCGTGAGTGCAGCGTGCCTGCACGAGGTGGCGGGGCGTGCTCACGGCTTCACGCAGCGCGACTTGCATCGCCTTGCCGAGACGGCGGTGGTGAAGGCCTTCCACGCGCGCCAGTCTGTTGTGCCACAGGACGCCGACCTGCGTGCAGCTGCAGCGGTGGTGCACCCCTCCTCTCTCAAGCGGTTTGAGGTTTCGGTGCCGAATGTGACGTGGGACGACATCGGCGGCAGCGCGGAGGCGAAGCAGACTCTCTGCGATGTCGTGGAATGGTGTCTGGGCAAGCAGAGCTGGATCTTTACGGAGTTCAACCTCACTCCGCCGAAAGGCGTGTTGTTGTACGGCCCACCGGGCTGCAGCAAGACGATGCTGGCGAAGGCGCTGGCGAACGAGAGCCACATGAACTTCATCTCGGTGAAAGGCCCGGAGGTGTTCTCGAAGTGGGTCGGGGACAGCGAGAAGGCGGTGCGTGACATCTTTGAGCGGGCCCGCGCCGCCAGCCCCTGCGTCGTCTTCATTGACGAGCTTGACGGCATGTGCGGGCACCGCGGCCGCGGCGGCGTCTCCGACCGCGTCATCGCGCAGTTTCTCACCGAGCTCGACGGGCTGCCGGCCGCGTTTGAGGCGAAAAAGGACGCGCTGGTGTTTGTGGCGGCCACGAACCGACCGGACAGCATCGATGGGGCGGTGCTGCGACCTGGCCGAATTGACCGGCGGGTCTACGTGGGGCTCCCCAGCCACGACGAGCGTGCCGCCATCGCGGCGATCCAGTTCCGTCACATCCCTGTCGCGCCGGCGCTCACCCCGGCCTACGTGGCGGAGCGGACTGACGGGTACACGGGGGCGGAGGTGGTGGCGGTGGTGAAGGAGGCTGCCTTCCACGCCATCACGGCGGATGCGCAGGCCGCCTGCGTAGCCCTCGAGGACGTCGACGCAGCACTGCGAAAGGTGCGGCCCCGCATCCAGGCGAAGGATGTGGAGTGGTACAAGAGCTGGCCACACAACACACCGGCCACCGTCAAATGACAAGGCATTGGGTGGGGAAAGAGAGGCATGAGCGGCGTGGCTTTTCTAGGACGTTGGGCAAGGAGAAACTCTGATACTTTGCAGCGCTTCAGCAGTGCTCTGTTCGCGCATTCACGACACACACCGAAACGTACGTGCTCACTGTGCTTTTACACAATTCTGCGATTAAGAACTCATTAAAAAACTAAAGGAAAAAAGAACAGCGACGTTTCATGCACTGTGGATGAGAGCTGAAGCACATCCGGTGTGTGAGAAACACATTGAAAAAGTAGGAACCAAAAATGGCCCTGAAAATGAAGAGAAAGGGACGCTGCTGCAAAGCTGCGCGCATTTGCTGTCTACACCTCAGGTCGGTGTTGAAACGAGGTGGAAAAAGATGCTTTGTGGTGAAAGAAAAAAAAAAGAAGCGTGTGCTGTGACTGCTCTCACGTCTGCTGCACGATTCAGCTTTTCATTGTTGTGGCCCCACCACACCCTTCTTCTCTACCTCGCGACTCTTCTGCACTCTTCATCTTCTCACTTCGTAGAGAGATGGCGTATATTGCGTTTCCTTCTGCGTCCGAGCGGAAGGCGTCGTCGTTGAGCAGCAGCGGCAGCAGCAGCGCGCAGGGCGATGCCTTCACCGAGTACTCCACCTACCGCCGTGTTGTTCGCACGATCATCTGTGGCGCGCTCTTCGCCATTCCGCTGTGCGTCTCCATCCCCATGTCGCCGCTGCTGAAACTCTCCCAGACGCAGGAGAACAAGAAATCGATTGTGCCGCGCATGATGAGCGACTTCTTCTACGTCAACTTCGCCGCCAGCGCCGCGGCGTACTGGACGCTGGTGGAACCCTACATCCCGAACCCGAAAGCCAAGGAAGGTTTTGTGCCGTACTTGGGTCCTCTCACGGCGCAGATCCCGGCGTTCAGCTGCCTCGTCACGTCGCACCTGTTTTATCCGGGGATGTGGGCTCTCTTCAACGAGCAGACGTGGAAGCTGCGGCGGCGTGAGTTTGTGCGAATGAACCTCAAGTGCTTCTTCGCCTTCGGTCCTGTGCACTTTCCCGTCATTGTCGGCCTCGGTGCGTCAATTGGCCTCCTCCTGTACCCGTTCAAGTTTATGAAGATGCGCAGCCAGCGGATCGCAGAGGAGGCAGTGACAGCAGCGTAGAGACGTTGAGGTGGAGTGCGTCGTGGTGTGAGTGCGAGAAAACAGGTTTTTTTTGTTGGGTAGGAGCAGTGCTTGCCAGGTGTTGTCGGTCACAATAGCTCTAAATGAATCGAAAAGAGAACAGGGGGAAGGAGCAGACGTCAATGTATTTGTGTGTTGCTTTCGATTTCAGCTGTTCCTGCTGGCCCTCGTTCTCTTTTTTTTTTCTCTCCCCATTGTTTGTAGCAGATGAGGATGGGATTTACCCGCGTCTGGAGTTACCGAAAACGAGTGTGCGGTAGACGCACGACGGTGATTTTCGACCCACTGCTTTTGAGGTAGTCCTTGGCAATCCTGTGCGGCGTCTGTGGAGACCTTGGCGTTCATACTGTCTCAGCAGCTCTCTTCTGTCCTACCCTCGATCCCCCCCATCTCCGATGGTTTTCGCAAGAGACAGGCGAAACAAAACAGCACCACACGACCTCATCCACTTCTCCGAAGAGCGCCGCAGAACGTGGTGACTCCTTTTCTGCAAGCACCCACACAAGCACACATAGAGTAGACCTTGTGCAAAAAAAGAAAAAGAAAAGTGTGACCGACTTTTAGATTAGACTTCACAGCTACGCAATCACATACAGACACACACACACCCACAGACACACAACTAAATAACTGCTATCTTTGACACAATGAGTGAGATGCGTGAGCCTCCGTCCAAGACGGCGTGCCGGCTGGAGGTACTGGGCAAGGTCTCCGCGATCCACTACGACTGCACCACCGCGTCGTGCCTCGTCTCCACCATTCTCAACGGCACCCACATCTTCAACCTCGACGACGACTTCTACGGCGCCAACCTTGCCGTCGGGCTGTCCGCGAGCAGTGTGGAGAGCTACCCCTACCACGCCATCGGCGAGGCTCCGCTGCTCTCCTCGACCTTCTTCAACGCCGGCCAGCTCTTCGCCGTCGGGTCCGCCTCCGGCACCGTCACCGTCGTCTCCCGTCGCTCCCGCACGCTGACCTCCTGCTACGCCAGCCCGGACTGCCTGCCGATCCGCACACTGCACGAAGTCGTTGGCCAGCCAAGCTGCCTGCTGACGTGCACGGAGCGTGGGGCTTCCATCCTCGACGTGGAGCGCTCGCAGCTGCGAGAGACGCTGGAGAACCCCGCGCCGGGCCGCGCCGTGGCTGCCGCGCCACTCCACCCAGGCACCTTTGTTGTCGCCAACTACGACGGCAAGGTGCTCCTGTATGACACCCGCTACCGCCATACCCCGAGTTCCATCTTGTCGCTGCCGGACCAAGTCACGTGTCTGAGCGCCGCACCGGACACGGCGGGGGTCTGCGTCGGCACCGTTGGCGGGCGGGTCTTCACGCTGCGCTGCACGGAAGGGGCGCAGCGGGAGCAGGCGTTCGGCATGAGCACGAAGCGGTCCCCGGTGCGGTGTGTCTCCATGCAGGGCGGCCGCATCGCCGCGGGTGATTTAGCCGGGCGGTTGGCGCTCATCGACACGTCGGACGTGCCGGACCCTACGGTTTACTGGTCCGCGGAGACGCTGCTGCGTGCCCCGCGCCGCAGCCGAGCTGACCCGCGTGACGGCCTCGGCAGCGAAGACCGCGACGGTGCTGCGACGTCCGGTGCCTTCGCCGATTCGGAGGTGACGGCGGTAGCGCTGGCTCAAGGGACGGCGTGGGTGTCGTTTTGCTCCGCAAAGAGCTCGACTTCGCAGATTGTGGCGATCCCTGCGTGAGGAAGAAGGAAGAAAGCGTAGGGCATCAACGTGTAGAAAGTGGGATGTATGGTGGAAGAGGTAATGCACACACAAACACACACACACACACACACGTTGCTGCATCCTTCTTCCCCATCGATTCAATTGCTTTTACTCCTCTGCCATCCTCAACCTACTTAGAGCTGTTCAGATTTGTTGCCATGACCTAGAGGCACAGATAACCCCCGAGAAAAGACAAGATCAAAAGAAGGAAAAGGATATCCAGAAGGCAGAAGCAGCTGGTGGCCCGCAGAGGTGTTCGTATGACTTGTCTTCACATGTCACAGTGCAGCCTCTGACTGTTGATGGGGAGGAGAGCAACACGATAGCATGACCGGTGTGCGGAGCGAACCAGTCACAGTGCTGCCAGCAAGCGATTCCATTTGCTCCCCTCCACTTTTTTTTTCAACGACACTTCAGAGATTCAACTATGGTTCCTCTGACGCACACCCAGTGTGTCCCTGCATCACTTTTACTTATTTCTTCTGCCGTCTTTCATGCTTTTTTGTGGTGCACATCCATGCAGTCCTCTCGACCTTTACACACTTCTTCACACACAAACTCAAAACGGCGCTCCCTCTCACCAATCTATTGCCTTCTTTTATCTCTTCTCTATATTATTATTATTATTATTATTGCAGTAGCAGCAACAACAACAACAACAAACGAAACAGCATTATCTAAACACCTATTATCGTATCATAAGCTCAAGCAAGCATCACCAATACACACACTTTACACACAAAACAAAGAGAAAATACGGAAAAACATGAAGCCGACGTGCCCGCAGCTGCCACCCATTCCGGAGACGATGGACTGGGAGCGCTTCCGCGAGGAGGGCCACCGCGTTATCGACTTCATTGCCGATTACCACAAGGCGCTGAAGAACCGGGAGATGCCTGCTCAGTCAGACGTGAAGCCCGGTTACCTGAAGAAAGCCATCAGCGACCGCAACGCGCCGCAGACGCCGCAGGCGAACTTCACGGGTATTCTGGCCGACATCCAGAAGCACATCGTACCCGGCATGACGCACTGGCAGCACCCGGACTTCTACGCTTGGTTCCCAGCGCAGCTCTCACCGGCCGCGCTGCTCGGCGACACGGTGGCGAGCGGCTTTAACCAGCCTGGCTTCAACTGGATGGCGAGCCCGGCTGCGGCGGAGTTGGAGACCATCGTGACGGACTGGCTGGCGAGGGCGTTTGGGCTGCCGGAGGAGATGACGTGGGAGGGCACCGGTGGTGGCGTGTTGCAGCCGACGGCGTCGGAGGCGGCGGTGGTCGCGCTGCTGGCCGCGAAAAACCGCTCGCTCGAGCACTTCGCCACGCCGGAGGAAAAGACCGCCGCCTCGGCGAAGCTCGTCTGCTACGTCAGCGATCAGGCCCACTTCTGCGTTGAAAAGGCCACCCGCATCCTGTCCATCTGGCACGTGCGGAAGCTCAAGACGCGCCGCGAGGCAAACGGCAACTGTCCCATGCACGGCGACGACTTGCGCGCAACTGTGGCGGCGGACGTGGCGGCAGGGCTGATCCCGTGCTTTGTCTCCATGAACTACGGCACCACAGGCGTCTGCGCCATCGACGACTTCGAGGGCATCGCGAAGGTGTGCCAGGAAAACGACATTTGGTTGAACCTCGACACCGCCTACGCAGGAGCCACGGCGGTCTGCCCGGAGATGCGTGCACCGCTGCTGCCCGCGTTTGCGGCCGCGGACAGCACCTTCATCAACGGCTCGAAGTGGTTTAGCCTCATGACAAACTGCTCCTTCTTCTTCTTCCGCGACCGGAAGCACATCGTGTCGTCGCTCAACGCCACGGGGGTCTACCTGTCCAACAAGTACACCGAGGCGAATGCGGTGGTGGACTTCAAGGACTACCAGCTCGGCATGGGCCGGCCCTTCCGCGCGCTGAAGGTGTACACGACGCTGCAGTACATGGGTCTCGAGGGCATCCAAGCCACCATCCGCCGTCACTGCACTCTGGCCAAGTACCTGCACGAGCTCCTCGTCTCGCGCGGTGGCGACGCGCTGGAGTTCCCGGTGGAGGCGAAGTTCGGCCTCGTGTGTTTCCGCATCAAGGACGACGACGCGAGCAACAAGCGCAACCACGCTATGCTCGAGACCATGGAAGAGGAGCGGCGTGCCATGATCGTGCACCATGAGCTGGACGGCAAGGTCATCATTCGCGTGGCCCTCGCCTACCCGGGACTGACGGAGAAGGACATGGAGGACCTTGCGGACTACCTCGCACAGAAGGCGACGGAGACGATTGCGAACATTCCATTGTAGAACCGTTATTCGCACCCAATGCAGTGTAGCAGAGAACAATGAAGCACGGAAGCGAGTCCTGCTTCACGTAGGACGGACGCGAAGGGAACCGAAAACCTATTAATTGGATGGCTGTCCTCACAGTGGTGCCCTTCGGAGCGAATCAAGCCTACGGCTCTCTTCTCTTTTTTTTTTCCTTTGCGTTCTCGCTTTTTTCTTTTTGGGCTCACAGATGTCTTTCACGATTACTAAAGTAGATCTGGAGTCTTTCTTTGCCTTTTTATTTCATTTTGCGCCGGCTCAACGAAGGTCCTTTTTTTTTTTGCTTGCTGGATTCTTCAATAAGTGCAAACAGTAGCGGGTTTAAGTTGCTCAATTATACAGAACCAGCTCTGTGGAAGCAATGCCAGTCAAGCATCGGCAATTCAAGGTTCACGCAAGGACTGCACGTCTGCTGGACGCTCGCCATCAGTTGCTACGTCAGACAAACCGAGCTAGCCGATCGTGATAGTTGGACGCGCGTTCGTCTTGTGAATAAAAAACGGGGAAACGGAAATGCTAAAAAAAAAAGAAGAACCGCCAAGTTGTGTGTTACAGTTGTCACTGATTTTTCAGGGACTCAGTCGCAGAAGAAGAAAAGGCAAGAGGGCGTGTCAACACTAGCAACGCGCTCAGCCCCAAGAACACTTCACAGACGTCGCAGATCACCACAGTACGGTGAATCTCACTTCCGATGCTTTTCGGTAGGTTCAGATCCAAAGGGAACAAACAAAACCCAAACGAAGAACAGTTGAGCTTTCCTACAACATGATAAACAACTATCCTCAATTCCACACATGCTCATCTACTTTCACTTGCTACCTTACCAAAAAAAAAAAAACAACCTCTCAATACAAACCGTGTCTGTCGTTGCCCATCTGCCTATTTTTGATGCGTTGAACCTGCGCATTAAAGAGGTTTAACACTCCCCGACTCTCTTCCTTCTTCCGTAAGTCACATAACATATTTACACTGATTCTTTCCTAACTGCCTTCGATTCTTCGTCACACACAAACGCTAAATAAATAACAAAAAAAACGCTATCTTCGAGCATTTCTTTTCTAATATCAAAGAAAAGCTCTCCCTATTCAAACTTTTTCACAGTTCTTACTTTCGGTTTCTAAGACACGAAAATGTTCGCTCGTCGCGTTTGCGGAACTGCGGCTGCCACGGCTGCGTGCTTGGTGCGCCGCGCCTCCGACAAGGTGCAGGGTGACGTGATCGGCGTGGACCTGGGCACGACGTACAGCTGCGTGGCCACGATGGACGGCGACAAGGCGCGTGTGCTGGAGAACACGGAGGGCTTCCGCACGACGCCGTCTGTCGTCGCCTTCAAGGGCAACGAGAAGCTAGTGGGTCTTGCCGCGAAGCGCCAGGCCATCACGAACCCGCAGTCGACGTTCTACGCGGTGAAGCGCCTGATCGGCCGCCGCTTCGAGGACGAGCACATCAAGGAGGACGTGAAGAACGTTGCGTACAAGATCGTGCGCGCGGGGAACGGCGATGCGTGGGTGCAGGACGGCAACGGCAAGCAGTACTCGCCGTCGCAGGTCGGTGCGTTCGTGCTGGAGAAGATGAAGGAGACGGCGGAGAA
>AUXI01000785.1:0-11891 GCA_000482105.1 Crithidia acanthocephali | reverse complement strand
GGCCCCACCGTTCACCGTGGCGGACCAGAAGGCGGGCAGCGTGATGGCGGCGTCTTCCCTAGCGGCACAGCGGCAGCTCCACAGCCGTCCTCCCCCTTCTCTGTTGCACCTCCGTCATTCTTGCCTTGGACCTTGCTGCTGTTGGATTTGGCAGCGGGGCTGATGGACGCCTTTTTTTGCTGCTCTTCCAAGATGCGCTGCGCACCGATGCTCTCCATCGGCTGCGGGGCGTACCGCTGCGCTGCCACCGTGAAAACCGCCTCGCCGCCCGTGTAGCTCCGCATAACAAGATCGATGGTGCGCCGCGACAAGGGCAGGTCGTCTGGCATGGTGTCCACCAGGTGTGCCGGGCTGCAGTACGGCACCATCGCACCCGCCGCAGCCTCCCCCTTCGGTGCGGTCGTGCTGGAAAGGTTGCCGATCAGCGCCACCGTGTCGGCATGCGTCGTCTCGGCTTGACTGCGCTCGTGTGCTGTGAGGGCTGCCTCGAGCGCGTTCATCAAGAGAGCCCGAACGTACGCTGCGGCAGGCATGGGTGGTGCAGCCTCGTGGCCGTCCGTCACGACATCGACGGCCACCGAGAGCTTCTCGACGGCGTCGCAGCGCACCTCCACCAGCAGCGTCTGCCGGCTACGCTTCGAGACGAGTCCGAGCAACGTGGAGTAGCAGTCCACCTCGCCAACCTCCTTGAGCTTGGCCAGTGCAGATGGACCATCCGTGTCGGCTGAGTGCGACCTCGCGCGACTCGCCAGCGACGACGCCGCCGCCGGCTGCACCGCGTGGAAGCGGCAGCGCACCGGCACATCCAGCTGCTCCCCGGCCCGCAACACAAAGTCCTTGGCGTACTCCATCTCGATGCACGGCGGCAGCGGCGTCGCGGGCGTCACGGTGAACTCCGTGTCAATGGCGGAGCGGTTGGAGACGTGGAAGGTGCCGGTCTGCCAGACGCCGTCCGGCACCACGCCGAACTGCACCACCGGCGCGTCCACCACGAGCAGCGGCTGCTGAATCGTCGCCCGCGTCTCCACCGCGATGGCGGCGCCGCCGTCCCGCACGGTGAGTTCGAAGAAAGTCTGCGCGTCCTCGGTGGAGACGGCCTTGCGGTACACCGTCACCTCCACCGTGTTGCCGGCGCCAAGGCGGAACGACTCCGGAATGAAGACGAAGCGCGGTGGGTGTCGCATGAGCGGGTCGCACAGGTCGAAGACGACGGGGACGGAATTGGGGTTTGACACCGTGAACGACGCGGCGGCCTCCTGGCCCAGCTCGATGAGGCCAAAGTCCAGCAGGTCGGTGCTCGCCTTCACGGTGGCGCCGACGCCCGTCGCGGTGACGTTGATGGCGTAGCACCCGCCCTCCTCGATAATGCGCAGCGCGTCCTCGGCCGGACTGCGTGAGAGGGCTGTGACGGTGTTGGCGACGTTGACGGCGGCCGAGCCGGCCAACGCGCGTCGCTCGCTGTGGCGGCGGCTGCCGAGTGGCAGGTCCTCCGGCGAGAGCTGCCCCGCCGACGGCGACATGGGCCGGCGTCGGCCCGATGGCCCCGGCGTCTGTCCTGCAGACACAGCTCCACTGCTGATAGCCGTCGGGGACGGCTGCGGATGCTGCGGCCGCCGCTGCGAGCTCGCAGGGCGGGTCGAAAGCGACGGCCGCCGCGACGCCGAGGCGGTGCGGACGGCGGGGCCGGCAGTGGCGAGCAAGGCGCGCAGCTGCTCCACTGCGGGAACCCAACACGGCACCACCGCGTAGTGCGGCCCGCACGCCTCCACGGTGAAGTGGACGGTGATGGTTGCCGTGCCGTGGGCGGGGATGGTGCCCTTGCGAGGCTGGCACTGCACCGCGATGCCGTCGCTGGCCGGGAAGTAGCCACGCCAGCGTTCAAAGGTGGCCGTGGTCGGCGCCAGCACCGGTGCGGCGCCGCAGCCTGGACCGCAGAGGCTCGACAGAAACGACGGCTGCCGCAGCGAGGCGCTGAACTCCGCCTCGGTGGGGTCTAGCACGAACTGCAGTGCCACCGGCGCGTTGTTGTGCAGCGTGACGGTGCGGGTGTGGCGGCACTTTAGGAGACACTCCACACGTTCCTCCACGACGGCAGGGGTGATGGTGAGCGACGGCAGGGACGGCTGCTGGTAGGTGAGAAAGCTGGTGGCGAAGACGCCGTCCAAGGCAGGGCCATCACTAAGGTCCGCCTTCCGGTCCTCCGCGGTTCGCCGGAAGCGCGAGAAGGCGGTGACGGGATCGAGGTAGGCCACCTGCAGCGCGTCGCAGTAGGGCGGGGAAGCAGTGGTCTGCGGAGGGGTGTGCGCCTCCAAGAGCAGCGGCGACTCACTCTGCTGCTGCTGCAGCTGCACCGTGCAGGGGATGGGTCGGCTGCGCTGGTAAAACTCTAGCACCTCGGCGTCGACGAAGGGCAGCTTGTCGACGTTGGCCGCCGCCGCAGGGTTGGGCATCTCATCAAGAAAAAGGTTGTACAGCGTCTGGAGCGGCTGCAAGGTGGCCGGGGTAACCGTGAGCGTAAAGGCGCTCGTGCTGAAGGG
Source organism: Crithidia acanthocephali (assembly GCA_000482105.1). Taxonomy (NCBI): domain Eukaryota; phylum Euglenozoa; class Kinetoplastea; order Trypanosomatida; family Trypanosomatidae; genus Crithidia; species Crithidia acanthocephali. The sequence continues at coordinate 9,354 of AUXI01000785.1, read as the reverse complement.
TGGCAGGACGCCAGTGGCGGGTGAGATGAACGACTTCGCTGCGAGGGTGGTCACTTTTGCGTTCGCGTCGCTCGATGATGCGGCTGGCGTCGTCGTCGCTGCGTCCGAGGCTGCCGCCGCCTCGCCGTCGCCGTCTACGCCGCGCGGGACGTCGCTGTCGCCCTCCCAGTGAAAGGCCAGCGGCACGGCGCACTCGTTGCACACCGTCACCGCCACCTCCGCCGGCACCCCGGGCATCGTGTCCTTCAGGATAGTGTGCAGCGGTGCCTCGGAAGGATGTGCCTGCCACTGCGGCAGCGCGGGGTCCCGCAGCGCCACCGCCTGCGAGGCGAGGGAGGCGATGGTGACGTGCGGCACCACGCCGCCGCCACGCAGCTCGACGGTGTGCTCGGCCAGGACGGCGCTGCCTGGGTCGTCATTGGCCCGCACCGCGACACTCAGCGTGGCCTCGCACAGGCCCTTCTTCAGCGGACAGAACGTCACGTGCAGCGTCACCGCCTGCGACGGCGGCAGCACCGTCGCCGCCGTCGGCGCCAGCGACACGGCGAACTCCGGTGAGGAACTGAGGACGTGCACGACAGCCGCCGAGCCGGTGTTCTCGAGAAAGAGTGTTTGCCGTACTTGGCCCAGCACGAGCACATTGCCGAAGTCCACCGCGGCGCCGCCGTCGACGTGAAGCGGCGTGGCGTACGACGGAAGGGCGTCGTGTGCGACAAGGCAGCCGGACTCTAGCGCCTCGGTCGACTCGGTGCTCTGCACCCCCGCATCACTGAGGACGAGAATGTCCGTTGCCGTGTCGCTGTCGAGCACCAGCTTGTCCTTCGCCGCGTCGCTTGCCTCGCGCTGCCGCCACCACTCAAAGTGCGGCAGCACCACCTGGCCCTTCACCGCGATGCGCATAAACTGCCACTGTGCCCCTTCGCTCTGACGGTCATTCAGCTCACGCGCCACGCCCATCTCAAGCGTCGCCTCCACCGCCGCCGTCGCCGCCTCGATCGAGTCTGGGCAGAAGGTGACCTCCACCTCCACGAATCCACCGCAGTTCAGTGGCGTCTCCGGCGGCACTGCGTCTGCACCGACAACGGCACCATCAGCACCAGCAGCGGGAGCAATGCGAACGCACCGGTACGTGAGCCACGGATGCGCGGAGGCTTTCAGCCGCAGTCGGGTGCGATACGGGTTTCGGTTCACAAAGCGAACCCGCTGGCAAACAGGCTGGTCAATGTAGGTGGAGAAATGCAGCCCTTTATCCTTGGCGGCGCAGTCGATCCCACGGAGTGCGTCTAATCCCGTGAAGGCAGCAGCGGCTCCGACGGCTCGCGTGCCTGCCTGCACGGCGAGCGGCTTCGTCGGTGCCCCACCGCCGTTGTTGTTGCCTCGCTGGTTTCGACTGCTGCCTCTGCCGTCCTCGCCGTTGCTGGTGTTGCGGCACGTCGTATTCGCGGTCTTCTCGGGTCGTCGCGGTGTGGGAGAGGTGTGCGCAAAGCGCTGTGTCGTTGCCGCCTCGACCTCCGCCTCGTTGGCCGGTGCGTCTCCCACGTGGGCGTGATGCGACGAGCTCGGTGGCGAGCTGCCAGCTGGAGCGCTTTGCGGTGGCGCGGCGTGGATGGGCGGCAGCCACCCAGAAGCGTTGTAGTTCACGTCTGTGCCCGCCTCCTTCTGTACGACGCGCTTCGACGTCTGGCCAGGGACGTGGGTGCGCAGCATCGCCTGCAGAGACGACTCGGATTCTGGCTGTGCCGTTGCTGCTGCGGTGGCCGCGGCGGCGGCGGCTTTCGATGATCCACTCGCCGCCACGCCGCCGTTGCTGGCGTGGCTGCCATCCGCTGCGGTGGGAAAGGCGTTTGTCATGGCCGGCCGGTACCCGTACTCTTTCATGAGCATTTCGTTGTACTCCACCGCGAACTGATGCGCATCGATGAGAAACGGCGGTGGGCGTGCTGCGGTGGCGATAGCGTTCTGTTCTGCCTTGTCTCCGGCATCCACGACGACGTCCGGCTTGCGGCCGTTAATGCTGTGTGTGCGATGGCGCGTACCAGCTGCGCCGCCACTGCGTGCGGAGGAGCGGCCGACGGACTTCTTCGTGCGGACCGATCGGCTGCTGCCGCGCTCCGATGCGGCACGGCTCATCGACGACGCACCGGCCGCGCCATCGCGTTTCATTGGCGAGGCGGCATTTGACCGCTTCGTCGGCGAGGATGGCGAGGAGGTGAGCACCTTTGCGGTGGAGACTGCCTTGGGTGGCACCGGTGGCGCCTTCAGCACCTCCCCGAGCGCGTAAGACGCCAGCGGGCGACTCGTAAAGCGTTGCAGCTCACACGCCTCCTTTTCCAGGTAAGCCTTCACGTGCTTCTGCGTGGTCGCCAGAAGGGTAGAGTAGCGGGTGGCGAGTAGCCGCGCCGGCTGGCGGTCCTGCGCGACGAGGGCGGCTTGGAGGTGCTGCTGCAGGAGCACCTCGCGCTTCGCCGTGACCATCGCCACCTCCGCCTGCAGCTGCTGCTGCGCTTGTTTGTTCTTCTGCCGCTTGACGGCGCTGGCGCCGGCGGAGGAGGCAGGGGCGGCGGTGCCTGGTGTGCCGGTGGCCGCCGCTGCAGACCACGACGGCGAGGACACCTCCGTCAGCAGAGGGTACACATCCGGGTAGTCGCGCTGAATCTGCAAGTCCACCTCAGCCCTGCACTTCGCCTCCAGCTCCTGTTGCGCCTGACCATTCGTCGCGTCGTGCTGCTGCTGCAGCTGCTCCAGCTCGTCGAACTCGGCGGTGAAGCAGTGGTAGGCTTTGGGTGCCCAGGAGGACAAGATGGTGAGGTTATCCTCCTCACTCTCTGCCATTGCGTCCGCTGTCGCCTCGTGCGACCGCTCGTACTGCGTAACTGTTTCGCACACAACAGTTGACAAAGAATAGGTCTAGCTTGTGTGGCTAGCCTTCTTTCCGTTTCATAAGGGTATAGAGCAGCCCTTTTGTGTGTCGAAAGTGCTCACGAAGGTCGGGGAAGGAACACTTCGTTCTTTTACGTGTTTGCTCGTTTTTGACTCGACTGCTCTATAGGTGTGGAAGAGGGTCGTGTGAGGAGTGGAGAGAGAAAAGGGAAAAAGAGAAGTGGGAGTGGTGAGATGGAATGGTAAGAGAAAGTGAGAGTAGGCTTGAGCAACCCTCATTCTTACCTTCTTATGCGAAGCTGGTCTACAGGCAACGTTGTGCAACACCAACAGCGACAGTCCGCGCTGTAGTTGTACAACACTGTCAACAAAAACCACGAGCTGTCGGTGTATGGAGAGCACTGTAGGGGGAAAGAAAAGGAGCATGCAAAGCAGATCCCCGTTGCTCTACCCCACTTTGAAAGCATCCGCTTTTCTTGCCTGCTAAGTGTACCGGTTTCCTTCTCTTTTTCTTTTTTTTATTGAGATAAGTGTAATCAGCCCTTCGACTGAGTTTATCTATGCTTGCTCGTAGTTGTAGCACGTTTATGCTGCTGACCTCTCAAGGAGCAAAAGCGACGGGTTAACAGAGAGGGGGGAGGGAAGGTGATGGGCACCCTGCAATCCACCTCCGTTTCTCGCAGTACGGATTGCGTGACAAGGAGTCGCCGGCGATGTCGACTTGCCTCACATGATCGCAACTGTCAAGTGCACACTGCTCACTCACGTTGGTGCTACGGGGCTGTCCGTGTTTGGAGCGTCAAAAAAGCGTTCGTGTGCCTCCAGCACGTCGGACACAGCTACCTGGAACTCTTCTAGACACTCCCGCAGCTCCTCCATCATCGCCCGTGCGCGCTGCTCGGTTGCCGAGAGAGGTGCAGAAGTCGTCGAATTGCGCCTCTTCTCCCTCTCCTCCTTTCCACCGTCATCATCGGCGAGCAGCGCCTCTAATGCATCCGCTGTGAACGCGTCAGCGTCGCTCGCCTCCACCGCACTGGCGTCTTCCGCCTCCGCCGCGTCACCGTCGCTCCCCGCCGTCAGCATTGGCGCCCACTCCGCCTCCATCTCCGCCCACGGCACGTACGTGAAAAGAGCGTCCATGTCTGCCTGCACGGCGGAGCGCACGTAGCGGTAGCACAGGGCGTGGCGCACCTCCATCGCCACCGTCTCCCGTGCCCACTCGTCGTCGTCCTCCCTCCGCTGTCGCAGTCCCGCCGTCTCCGTGGCGGCACGCGCCGCCGCTGGTCCAGTTGCTGCACCGCTGCGGGCGGGCGACACAGACACCGGCGGCGGGGCCACCAGGGGCAGGTCGCGAACAAGCGCGCGACACGCCTGCAGGACGCTGGTACTCCACCGCAGCGCCGCACACGCCCGCTCAACTTGCTTCACCATGCGCGGCGACTCCGCCAGGACGGCAGCAAAGGTCGATTGCACCTCACGCTTGTCGCATCGCAAGTCCGCAGAAGGCGTCTTCGAAACACCGTTTTCGAGTTTCGTGACGGAGGAGGAAGGTGCGCGTGGCTGCTGCTGGTGTTGTTGCTGCTTGTTGTTCTGGCTGTTGTTCCACCGCTGCTTCGGCGAAGTGCGTGCCCGTCGCTGCCTCTCCTGCGCTTCGACCTTCTCCGTCACGGCCGCGTAGGGGCACGAGAAGCACCGCGCCACCCGTGGGAACGCCTCAAAGGGCAGGAGCCGCACACGCACTCGCTTCGGCCTGCGGCAGCCGATTCGCTGATACGCACCGTTGCTGAAACGCGGGTACGGGTGGCAGAGCCCCTGCAGTGGTGCGTCGGCGCCATCGTGCAGAGAGGAAAGAGCCTCCCCCTCCTCGCCATTCCCCGGGTTCTGGTTGCCGTCATCGCCGTCGTCGTGCTGCTCGGCAAGTTCGGCAGCCAATGCCGCGTGTTGATGCAAGAGGTCGCCGACGTGCCGCACGATGTCGCCGAGCGACTCTGCGACGACGCGGACCAGCAGCGAAGCGCAGAGCCACAGAACAAGCGGCTTGTCCACCTCCTCCTTGACCTCATCCACGAAGTGGGGCGACGCGGCGGCCGCAGCGGTGGCCGATGCAAGAGGCGAAGTGGCAGCAGAGCTGGATGCACCGCGCATCGCCGCCACCATCGCAGACAGCACGGTCTCCGTCACACCGAGTGTGTGGTGGAAAAAGAGGTACTTCGCGGTGTACGGAGCCTCTGTGATCGCATTTGGCAGTCGCCCCGGCAGACGCTGCGGCCCGCTCGCTGCAACGGCGAGGCGCACCAGGTCGAACCAGTCGAGGAAATACCCGTGTTGCAGCAGGTGACGGCTCTGCTCTGGCAGACGTGCCCAGATCTTGCCAACCAGGAAAGGTGCGGCGTCGCCAAGGTACCGCGAGAGCATCGAGTTGGTCACTGTTGCCGCCGTGTACAGCCTCGGCAGTGTCGATGCGTCATCGTCCCTTTTCAGCGTGGACGACAACGCGGCAACGGTGATGGCGTTGATATCAGGCGTCGCGAGCTCGGGCAGACCGCGCACAAACGCCAAGCGACGCAGGCATCGCAGCACCTCGAGGGATTCCGCAGCCGAGAAGGAGTTGTAGTTCTCGCCGATGGCGATGGCCAACGAGACGGCCAGCGCCGGCTCCTCCACCTCGACGGTGGCCAGTGCCTTCAGCAGCAGGAAGGAGGTCCTCGGGGAAAGACCCACCACCGGGACGCCGCGCACACGCCGCAGGAGTTGCAGCGAGCTTTGCGCACTTGCCGCCGCGCGGTGCTCGCCCTTCCACCGCAGCGTCATGAGCGGCGCGCTGGGAGAGGTGACGAAGGGGCCGTGCGAGACGTCCAGCACGAGCGTTGGGACGGTGTCCACCCCACTGAAGCCGAGCGAGGAGTGCGCGTGCGGCCGCTTCGGCTGGCCGGACTTCTGCCGCACCCGCGGCGTGCGTCGTCGGATGCGGACGGGAGTACCGGCGATCATGACAACCTCGCCGCCGTCGTCGTCGTCGACCGCGGCCCCGCCGGCACCGCTCGACGTGAGCGCGGTGGACGAAGTCAGCGGAGACGGCGCGACTTCCGTCATGTAAGGGCGGCAGTGCGCCGTGGTGCTGTACAGCGTGTCCGGGACAAGGCTCGTGCACAACACCCCGTCCTCCCGATCCCACGCAAAGCGAATTTCGATCAGTTGCCCCACCACGCGATCGACGGCGTCGTCGCCGAAGACGGTGGCGGTGGGCTCGAGGACGTCCTGTCGCTTGCGTCGCGTGCTGGCACCGGTGCCGCCGCGGTCCCACGGCGTACTCCACGACCGCTTTGGGTCTGTCATCATCTTGACTGCGTTGTAGCTCGACATGACACCGGCGGTGGTCGTGACGGGAAGCCGCACTCGCGGTGAAAAGCGAAACTGCGTGCGGAAGTAGTTATCAAACGGTCGCTTTGACTTTCGGAGTGACTTGCGGCCGGCCTGTTGGCGGGCAGCAATTCCGGCGTCTAGCTGTTGGTGCGAAGTGAGTCCAGGCGACATCCACGACGGCTGGAAGCGCGGCCGTCCTCGAGCAGATGCGGCGCATTTTGCCACCGTTGTCTTCATGAAGGGCGGTGCGCTGCGTCCGTCTTTCTCTTTTGGGTCTCTATTCCAGATTCAGTATCTATGGTGGTAATCTGATCTTCTCTTCCCGTCTCCGCGGTGTGTGTGTGTGTGTGTGTGTGTGTGCGGCTGCGAGCGGAAAAACAGGCAGCCAACAAAATGAGAGTATGTTCTATTGTTGTAAATCCTACCTTATCTTCATGGTCAAACTACGGGCTATGAAGCGGAGAGGTAGCTCTCTCTTTGCTTTTATGGCTCAAAACAAATACAAGTACAAGAGGATCACAGCATCCAAAGAGAGCCGAAGGTAGCTTGGAGACGCCTGTATACCAATGCTGACGTGCAGAAACCAACTCTGCGAGAAACCGATGATACACGTGAACCGATCCGTTCGTTGGCTATCTGTGTGTAAGAAAAAGCTCACCGCTCGGCTTCAAGAAAAAAGGAAAAAAACGCACGGAAAGAAGAGGAGGCTTCAAATGGAAAGCTGCATTCAAACGTATTGGGTGATTCTCTGGGGTAAAAAAAAAAAGGCAAGAGCTTCTCCACGTCAAATTGTGGTGCGTCAGTTGGACCTCCGGGCCAGAAAAGCCAACGACGACGGAGCACAGTCCGTCAGGGTGATCATTGGGCAGTCAACATAGAGCCCAAAGTCCTTTTTGCCTGTGGTGGCTCCTTCTTCCTTGCTGTCTCGTTCAGCATTCCATGTCTCGTTTTCTCTGTGGATTAACGTCACGTATAAACGCGTATTGGATTAGAGGGGAATACGAAAACGATGTTTAGCAAAGCAGTTGAGTTGAATAGGCTGAGTCGTCCAGCAGTGCAGCATCGGAGGCTGGCTTCTCGAGTGCCATTGAGCAAGGGTAAACAATCAAAAAAAAAAGAGGAGGGGTGACCGAGAGAGCATCCAAATAAAGAAGAAGAAAAACCGCAACACCTTTCCTACTCGCTCAACAAAAAAACCACTCCCTGCCTCGGTATCGCAGCTTTCACGAGTAGTTTCCTTTGTTCGTGATGCCAAACGCAGGGTGGTCGTCCTTCCAGTTGTCCCACGCACTGTCCTTCTGCCGCTTGCGCTCTTCGACGCCGTCGGGGCCAAGACGGGCATCCTCCTCCGCCTGCTCCTGCTGCCGCCCCTGCGCCTCGTCCATTTGTCGCTGGATGTCCGCCATCTCCATCTCGGCAAATTCCTGCAGCGTCATCGTCGGCCCGTTACGGTCCACCATCAGCTCGTTGCGCACCTGCTGACGGTAGAGCTGCTGGTTGGCCGCGTTGCCGAACGCCATCGACGGCGCGGATGCCACGGCTGCTGTGGAGGGACTCAGCTGGGTGATGCCGCCAGACTGCAGAATGTCGCTGGACCGCACCTGTTGGGGCTGATCGATCGACCCAGCCGTCATCATCCCGCCAGGCAGGATTGTGTACGTGTGCCGCCCAAGTGACAGCTCGCCTCGACGAACGGCGTCCATGGTGGCTTGGTAGTCCCGCGAGATGGCGGCCCGCTGGTCAGGGTTCAGCGCCTCCAGCATGCTCAGCTCGCGCGAGGAAATTTGAAGCTGGTGGCAGCCCTCGTAGATGGACCACTTCAGTCGTGCCACGGCTCGCCCCCGCAGCGCCTCCTCTTCCTCCCCACCGGTCTCCTCCGCGGCCTCGCCGTCCTCGTCCATCAACTCCCGCATGCGGCGCCGCTTCGCACGTAAGTAGCCCACCTTGTCTTCCTCCGTCTTCCACGCCGTCTTGAGGGCAGTGATGGTGCGGGAAAGGTCAATGCGCTGCGTGCGCTGGTCGGGGCGGTACACGGCGTAGGTGTCGAGCGTCTTCTCGTCCACCAGCTCCACATTCTGCATCCATTCGAAGAAGATCTTGAGCCACGCGTGGGAGCGCGCCAGGGCCTCCTGCCGCGTCAGCGACCGCAAACCTTCCTCTTGGAGACCGTGAGCGGTCAGCCGTGCCGCGTCCCCCGTCGACTGCCGTCGCTCCTCGTCGTCGGTCTGCCCTTGCTCGCCGTGGCGCAGCGCCTCCTCGCCGCGCATCCGCTCTGCTCCCGCAGCCTGCCCGTGCGGCGACTGCGAGCTTTCCTTACCGTTGCTCGTGCCAGTCGCAGTAAGGGCCGGTCGTGCAGGGCCTTGGATGCGCTGGTACAGATCCGCGATGATGTACGGCGTCCAGAGCATCTCCAAGGCCGTGGTGGAGTAATCGTCCAGTTCGTCGTTCGGCGAGAAGGCACCGACGGCGGAGAGGTGCCGCCAGAACTGCTCGAACTCCACAATGAGCCTACGGATCGCCGCGCCAAGGGATGGATCGGTGCTCGCCAGCGCCGTGTTCAACACGTTGACCGTGTAGTCCTCGCAGATGCTGGTGAAGTGACCCTTGACGGTAACGCCGTCGCGCGATGGGTCGCTTGCCGTCGCAGACGCTGACATCGTGCTGAATGCTGGGGTGCAAAGGTGCTTGTTGTCCGGCAGTGAAACGCTTAAACTGAGCTGAATCGTGAGAAATCGCAGAAAAGAAACGATTGAATGCCCTTTGAGTTGTGTGATTTGTGGGCGTGTGTGTGTGTGTGTGTGTGTGTGCGTGCGTATTTGCAAATCTGACCAACGTGTTTCTTTTCAAGAAAGAGACGACAAAGTGACGGAGAAGTGGGAGAGAGTTGCGGATGTGTGCCTTCCTTGGAGAGAGACAGACACAAAAGGCTATCGAATATGAGGTGGCGATGCAACGGAAAGCCTTCTTTGTCGGCTCTACCTGCAGCGCGAGGGAACAGAGGCAGCGCACAACTGCAAAAGCGACCAGCAGCACTAGCTTGATCACTTTAAAAAGCACCAGTGTTTAAGAACAGTTTGCTTTTCGCCTGTTGACTTCTACTATTGTACGGGG
>AUXI01000784.1:0-11965 GCA_000482105.1 Crithidia acanthocephali | reverse complement strand
ACGACCCGTTCAAGATCTATGGTCCCGGTAAAACCCACGACTACAAGATCTCCGTGCCGCGCGACCACGAGCCGGGTCTGCACTGGTATCACGCACACTCGCACGGCGCGACGTACTACCACGTGATGGGCGGCCTGTTCGGCGCCATCGACGTCGGCGAGGGCGACTTCATGACGACGCCGGTGCACCCCTTCCGCGGGTGGGACTCGCAGTTGCTGATGATCCACCTGTACCGGCTGGGTGCGTCACACCGGTGTGACGGGCTGCCGCTGGCGGCGATGGACACCGCGATGGGCTCGCTGCTGGCGTCGGACCCGCAGTTCGTGGACCGCAAGGGCCGCACGTACGCCATGCCGCCGGATCTGTACCTGGTGAACGGGCAGCACCGGCCAACGGTGACGGTGCACCGCGACCACCCGATGCTGCTGCGCATGGCCTTTGCTGCTGGGTCGTGCTACCTGAACATCTCGCTGCCGGAGCAGTGCGAGTTCCACGTGACAGCCATTGACGGCGTGCAGCTGCGCCGCACCCGCGAGGTGGTGAGCCACTGGCAGTACTTCACCACCGCCACGCGGCGGGAGCTCGCTGCGGTGTGTCGTGAGGAAGGCAAGTTCCCCGTGCACCTCACCGACAACGCCTCCGAGGTTGTGTTCTACATCGAGTCGAAGCCGCCGAAGAAGGGCGATAAGCTGACAGTTGCTTTTCCGGTGACGCTTCCCAAGTACTCGCCTGACTACTTATATCTCGGAAGTAATCACGTTGTGAAGCGTGATATTTCACTCTCCCAGAAGGATCTGCCGGATCCGAAGCCGTACTACATCTTGGGTCAAGGCACGGACTGCAAGTCCCTTCAGCATTCTCCGACGTGCGTGTATGAGAGTTTCCAGGGCCGCATCGGGGAGGACCGACTCGAGGGCTACTGCGGGTTCGTCGTCCCGCTGTACGCCGTCGTCGTCGCACGCGTGTTTGGTGATCCGACGGATGAGCGTCCCCACCCGTTCCACTTCCACGTCAACCACTTTCAATTCCTCTCCTTCGAGCCGCGCGTTGGCGGGAGGCATGAGAACCACACGATGGACATGTACGGCGTGCGCAGCGGCGACTACCGCGACACGATCCCCGTCCTGGATGGCGTGACGCTGATCCGGTGGCAGGCGTCGACGTACACCGGCGAGGTGGTGTACCACTGCCACGCCCTGCACCACGAGGACCGTGGGATGATGCTGTCGTACCTCGTCTACTCTCCGATGGACGAGAACGGGAAGGCCATCGAGAAGAGACTTGAAGCTGCAGCGCAGCCCATGCACAAGTCGCATGCGTACATACTCGCCTTTGTTTTTGTGTTGGCGTGTGTAGCGGCCCTGGCGTGGCGTGATTTACGCCACCACCGTCTGAGCAGCTTGGCAGATGTGCACCAAGCCATCGATGTGCACGCCGGCAACGGCTCACCTGGCGAGAACGTTCCGCTGGTGCCGCGTGTGACGTAATAGTAACAGTAAAGTGCTCTTTTCATTTTTGTTTTTCTTTTTGCACGCATAATTTTTTTTTCTTTGTTGTTGTGGTGAATAAATGCTGTCGGCATGGTTGAAAACTAAGACGGTCCTTTTTTTTCTTTTTTTGTTCGGTATTCTTGGACGTCTTTCGTATCAGATGCACAACGCAAAAAAAAAAAAAAAATAAATAATAAACGGGACATAGGAAAGGAGACAAATGTAAAAAAGCAGGTGTATTCCTCTTGCCGGAGCAAGCAGTTCTTTTTCCCCGTACTGTTTTCGATTATTGGCCAAACAGCTTTTCGCTTATTTTTTTTTGCTCAACACGCCAGCACACACACACATGGATGCTTTCCTTATTCACTAACGTTTTTTCTTTCTCACTGTATCCTCTAATTAACATTGTTGTACAGTGCAACAAAACTATACATCGTCCGCCGTGTGATTTGAGGGCCGAGAAAGATCACCGCCACGTCTTCTTTACTGCGTTTTCCTGGATTCAGCCGTTGGATTCACTTGTTAGAGCATTCAAAACCTCATGTCATGCTCAAGTGAGGTGGGGCCTTCTTGTCTCTTTCTTTTTATACAGAGTATAGAGAATACACATGCAACTTTCATGGTGCTGTTTTTTTTTTTCGTTCGCTGAGAAGCGAGTATTTTCCCACACGTGCTCGCCGCAGCAACGTGTGTTTTCTCTCTTCTGTTGATCTCTCTCTCTCTCTCTTACCTCCATGTCTCTGTTGGTGCCGTTGATGCAGGTGTTTTGCGACAGAAACTGCTTTCTTTTCCTTTGCTTTCTTTTTTCGTTTTCTCGATTTCACATACATGCCAACTCCTACGCGGCGCGCCATGGCGCCGTGGCGACTCTCTTCACAACGTAGAGCAGCGCTGATCCTTTGTGTTTGTCTGTGGCTTCTTTCGCCCTTCACGGGTGTATCTGCTACGCCGCCCTCGTCCTCCTCCTCCGCAGCAGCAGCTCCGGCAGTGAGCACAAAGACGTGCCCAGGCATCACCCTCGATTCCTGCTCCGACGACGGCTGTTTCGGCTTTGATGCGAGTAGCTGCCCCACCACCTGCGTCTTCAACGCCGCGGCGCAGCAGTGCGTGGGTCTGCAGTCCTGCTTGCTGAGCGCGTGCTCCGGCCACGGGATGTGTCAGCTGAACAACAGCAGCGGCAGTAGTAGTGCCAGTAGTGCCAGCAGTGACGCGCGCTTTAGCTGCTCCTGTGCTGCTGGATACACGGATGAAACATGCGGCACCTACTGCGACGAAGCCCTCTGTGCTGCAAAGTTCGGCGTTGCGAATCTGGTGTGCGACAATGCTGGCGAGTGCCACTGCCCCAACCACCTTGACAAGATCAACGAAGGCTGTGGCTACTGCGAAGACGGCTGGCGCGGGTTTTGGTGCGAGATGGCGTGTCCGTGCAACGGGCACGGCGCGTGCGATCGCGTGTCGGGGGCGTGCGTGTGCTTCGTGGACGACCAGCGCGGGTATTGGCAGGGAGACTACTGCACGGAGTGCCTGCCTACCCACATGGGAGAGGGCTGCACCGAGCTGAACGCGTTTCTGACAGAGCTGCCGTACGCCGCCATGACCGCAACGTTCGATCACGCGGAGAGTTCGGAGGACTCCGCAGCGAGCGCCGTCGAGGCTTCCACAGTGCAGTGGGTCGGCGCGCGTCATCTCGTCATCTCCCGCGGCGCTGCCGTTGTGTGCGGTGCGATCCACCTCATCAAGGAGGACGAAGATGACATCAACGGCGGTGATATCATCGACGTGAACAACGAGAGAGCTGTGCTGGTGGTTGGCGCGGACGATACGCGCTACGTCAGTCCACGCCCCGTGCTTCGTAGTGTGCTGCTGCACAACGACACGGTGGCGTTGCTGGCGGTGGGCCGCACCTCCGTAGCTTCAGCCAACGCAGGCAGCCCAGACGAGGCGATGGGTGTGTCCGTGGTGCACGTGACGATGAATACGACGACGGACACCTGCAGCTTTGCAGTGGTGCACGACGACGATGTCAGGGCAGATGGAGCCGCCTTGGATGCAGGTGCACGCAGCGACAGCGTGGCAGACGCGCAGATCACGGAGAGGTGGGGATGGGCGCTGCTCCTGTCCACAGGCGTTGTTGTACTGCAGCACCGCATGGATGCGCCGCTCCACCTTCCAGCGGACGTGGCCGCCAAATCTTTACACGTCGACACGGCCAGCGGGATGGTGTTTGTGCTGGGCACCACGAAGAGTCACGGCGGTGAGGGCTGGGCTCTCTACGCCACAGACAGCCGCAGCGACAGCGCCAGTGCGCTGATGGAGGTGTCGTTTGGCAGTGCGACAGACGGCAGCGTTTATGCGCAGCGGGGGACGGCGTGGCGGGTGGACGTGTCAGGTCATCACGTGTACATTGTCGGCACCACAGAGGTAGCAGCAGCGGCGACGTCGACGTCCTCTTCGACAGGCTCGTCATCGGTGTCCCGCTCGTCCGCCGGCTCAGCCGGCACCACAGATGCAGTGTGGGTGTTGGCGGGCAACCTCTCTCCCACGACAAACGTGGCGGATCTCACGGTCTCTGTCGCAGCCTTCAACAGCACCCCGTTGAGCGTGTTGACGGACGGGGACGCCGGTGAGACGCGCAACGTGTCGTTCTTCAGCAGCACCGACGTCGACCACAACTTGTCCTCGCTGCTCTGTGTGGTGCAGACGAGCACGGCGACCAAGATCTTTACGTGGGTGTGGGAAGCTGACGCGGGCGAGGGTGGTAAGGTGGCGGTGGCGACGGTGTTGGTGGAGGAGGACGAGTCGAGCCTCAGCAACAGTGTCAGTGATTACGAACTTGACACACCGACACCGTTGCAGTTGCAGCTTTGGAGCCGGCAGACTCTGCGAGCTTCCGTGAACGCGTCCATTCCACTCTACGCAGAGTACGTCTGGGCCAACGGACTGTTGGTGTTGTACCAGCCCAGCGGCGTTGATGCCGTCGATGTGCTCCCTGTCACCGGCTACGCCGTGCGGTCGGTCACGCCGGGCATCATCGACGGCGCCGGCGGAACCCCCTTGGTGGTGCGGGGTACTTTCCTGCGTAACGACACCGCGTGTGTTTTTCGCGTCCTTCCGACCGCCAATGTAGCGAGTGCGGAGTGGCTGAACGCGACCGCCCTTCGCTGCGCTTCACCGGCGTGGACCGACGGTGACGTCTGCACGCCGGTGAGCGTGGATGTGTCGGTGGCCGGCACCACGTTTACTGCCATCACCAACAGCGGCGTCTTTCTCCGGCGCTTCCCCACCCCGATCATCACCGCCGTCTACGGCAGTGACACGACCGGCCCGTACACCTCCATCTACTCGATGCGGCCCATTCTACTCGAAGGGCAGGGCTTTGTGAATTCGTCGACACTGCTGTGTTGGTTCTTCGACGGCGTCACGGCGTCCACCTCGCGTGGCGTCTACGTATCCTCCATGCGGGTGCGGTGCGAGTTTCCACGCGACATCACCAGCCCCACACGCGGCCTTTACGGCGAGATGGCCGTGTCCACTGACGGCACGATCCTGTCGAACATCGTCACCTTCACCTTCCTCGGCGCGCCGGCGCAGCTGCGTGTGTGGGACGACACGGTCAGTTACACCGTGAAGTCGGCCGCCTTCGTCGCGCTGCCGACGGTGGAACTGAGCGTGGTGGACGTCGAGGGTCACCCGATGCAGGATCTGGACGTCGACGCCGTGACGGGCGCGGCGATGGAGCGGGTGGTGGAGCTGTCGGCGCCGTGGTTCAACTCGACCCGTAAAGAGGTCCCAGGGCCGCTCGATCCGGCCAGCAGCCTCGTCGTGCTCGCCTACAGCAACAAGACGGCGACCGGTGCCACCTCCTTCTCGGTCTTTCTGCAGTACCCGCTGGTGGGGGTGGGCCGGTTCACCTTCTCCACCCCGGGGCTCGCCCCGACGCACATCGAGTACACCGTAGAGGAGGGCGACCCGTATGAGCTGTCGGTGGCCGTGCAGCCCTCGCCGCAGCTCAGCAGCCACTATGCAAACACAACCCGCCGCCCCGTCGTGGTGCTGCGCGACATCGCCGGCAACGTCCTCGGCAATCGCCAGGCCGCGTGGCGCTTGAACACCAGCCACATCTATCTCTACTACTTCACCGGGGAGAAGTGGGCCACACAGCGCTCCGAGTACATCGACGTAAACGGCTATTTCAACTTCAGCGACGTCAACCCGCAGGGCAGCTTTGGTCGCACGAACCACTTGATATTTGCAGCGGACGGTTTTGCGAATGTGACGTCCGATGCCATGGTGACTGGTGGGTGCTACGCGGACGAGTACGGCGTCTACGACACGACCAAGTGCCTGCCCTGCCCGTCACACGCCACGTGCAACGGCAGCTACGTGTTCAACGTGACCGACGGCTACTGGAAGGGTGGGGAGCTCGCGTACGACGTCTACGCCTGTCCGCAGCCGCGGGTCTGCCGCTGCGGTCAGTGCGCCACGGGTTACACCGGTGTGCTGTGCGGCGTGTGCGCCAGCGGCTACGGCCAGACGGGGTCGCAGTGCGTGGCGTGCTTCAACGCGGCTGCGAATATCACGCTGATTGTGTTGCTGGTGCTGTTCGTGTTGCTCGTCCCGCTCTTCCTCATCTTGCTGACGTTCCAGGTTTTCGGCCCGCGCTTCGGGCTTGTGCACGGCGCACGCGCCATTCTGGACTTGCTGCAGATGATTGGGCTTGTGCTGCTCCCGATGCCGCAGCTGCCGGACTACGTGGGGCGGTTCATCGTCTTCACGGAGCTGATCGCCACGGGCAACGTGCTGGAGCTGTCACCCGTCAACTGCCTCTTCACTCACCTCGACGCCCAGGATAAGCTCACGATTGAGTACATCACGGTGCTCATTATCCTCGTTGTCCTCTTCATTGTGCTGCTCTACGGCGATGTCCTCTTCGCGCGCCACTACGCGGCCCTGCGCAAGAAGCTGTGGTTTCTCTCGCTGCTCGCCCCGTTTCCGTCCGAGGAGGCGTACCTGAACCGACTGGCGGAGTTGGGCCTCGACGAGGAGCGGGCACTGGGCGGCGCCGTCATCGCGGAAGCCCTCGACCCGAAGCAGCGCACAATTCGCGAGGCCTACGCGTTGATCGACAACAACCGCTACGCCATCTCCGCCGTGAGTCAGCTGCCGAGCTCTGCGGTGCGGGAGTCCGCGCTGGAGTCGCTGCTGGCGGAGCAGGCGGAGCTGCTGCAGTTTTTGGTCCAGTACGAGGCGCACGTCTCCCGTGGTGGCTTCAACAGCAACGGGGCGGATGCGGCTGCCGGCAACAACAACAACAACAACAATACGGTAGCAGCTGCCAACGGAGCAGCAGCAGCAGCAGCAGCAGGCTACACGGCTTTTCCCTCCACATCCGGGCTCTCTGCTCCCTCTCCGACGGCTGCGGTGTCGCGCACGAGGCTGCGGTGGGCGTCCCACGGCAACACAGAAGGCGCCACACCCCATCCGGTCTACACAGACACCACCGCCGCGGCAACGAACGCTGGCGCAGACAGCGGCACTGCAGGCGGCACGGCACCGAGCACAAACGCACGGTCTACCGCGGCCACCCCAGGCAACACGCTGGCGAACACGGAGCGTGCGGAGGACAAGGATGCGACGCCGTCGGTGCACAGCAAGGAGACAGAGACGATGTCACCGCATCTGGCCGAGGTGTCACGCACCGCCTCCGCCTCGTCGCCGCTGCAGCTGCCGTGCGCCGCCCCCTCGCCACCCCCGTCCGCCAGCCCCGAGCTCGCCAGCACGGAAGGGAGGCAGGGGAGCAACACGTGTGCGCGCAGTGACGACGATCGCACGAGCACCGCCGTGGACTTGGCGGTGGTGGTGCACCAACATGGCGAAGGACGAAACGGAGACGCAGCACCGCCGAGCACCACCGCCAACACCGCCACCACCACTACGACGCTCACCACGGCCAGGGCGGCTCTCCGCGACTTTGACGGCATCACACCGACACCCTTCAGCCTCTTTGGCGCTCAGGCGCCGTTCAAACCCGCCCCGACGCCGCTGCACTTCCTACACCCGCAACTGCTGCCGGCGACGGAGCTCGTAGCGCCGCAGCGGCAGTCCGGCCACGCCGCGTCGGCCTTCATCTGGCCGCGCTTCCTGGCCCAGGTGATCATCCTCTGCTTCACCGTCTACCACTACTTCTACATCGTGGTGCTAGAGTACAGCTTCGACCTCGTGCGGTGCGATGACATCACCATCTCCGTCGTCAACGCCGCCGGCAGCATGAGCAGCAGCAGCAGCAGTGCCGACTCGAAGGCGACGGTGGTGTCTTACGAGTCGCTCGTGGCGGACCGTCGCGTGAACTGCCGAGGGGAGACGTACCAGGCCTACCGTGTGGCCGCCATCGTCCTCGGCTCCCTTGCCGGGGCGGCGCTGCCCCTCGGGCTGGTGTGGCTGTCCTTCTCTGGTCGACGGCCTGCGGGCCCCCCCGACGCGAGGGCCGGCACGCGTGGCCGGGTGGGTGGGGTGCGGTACCTGCGCGAGTGCTGCCTCGCCATCCTCGGCCTCAGCGAGCATTTTCTCTGGTGGGAGGCGACGACGCTGGTGTACAAGTGGGTCCTCGTGCTCATCCGACACCTCGTCGACTCAAAGAACGTCGCCGGGCTCATCGTGTGCTGGACCATGCTAGCCTACTGCACCTTCCTCGTGTACTTCCAGCCCTTCTACGGCACCTTCGCGCAGAGTCTGCAGGTGATCGTGTACATCACCCTCACCGTCACGTCAGCGCTGCAGCTGCTGCCGCTGATGTACTCCGCCTCGATAGAGAACGGCGTCTCGGAGATGTTCATCGAGCCGAGGCCCGCCCAGGAGGCTGGCGGTGTGCTGGTCGTCGCCCTGCCCTGCCTCGCCCTCGCTGCGCTGCTCTTCATTGTGTGGGCAACGACGCTCTCGCAACAGCGCTGGCCGCGGCTCGGCCGTGTCCTCTACGCCCTCGGCGGCGGCATCGAAGTCCACAACATCTTACACTTTCTGCACCGCCGCCGCCGCGCCGACGCTGCCGCTGCCGCTGCTGCTGCTGGTGGTGGTTGTGGTGTTGGTGTTGGTGCTGCAACAGGGAGGGCGGCGAAGGCCTCCGCAGCGAAGGCAAGCGCGGCGGCCATCACCGCCACGACGGCGGGTGGTGTGGCGACGACGTTCGCCGAGGCCGGCACCGCAGCGCGGCGCTTTTCTTTCGCGGCGTACAACATGCGGCTGGTGCGGCAGGCGCGGCGGCGCGACACCCACGACGACGGCGACGACGGCGATGTGGCGGACGCGACGTTGGCGGATCAAATCGTCCAGGCGGTGCGTGGCAGGGCCGCGCTGAAGAGCCGCCGTCGCAACGGCGGCCCGCCCGGCTGCGGTGGCTTCTCGCTGTGGGCGAACTGGGGTGTGGTGGGGGGCTTAATTGGGATGACGAACCACGTCCACCTGCTGTCGCGCTTTATCCACGAAAACGAAGGTGTGGTGTCGGGCGAGGCGGTGCTGCCCGCGGCGGCCACCACCACTACCACCACCACGTCGACGGCAGCGTCCGCAGCGACCGCAGCGATCATCGGTGGTAATGGTGGTGGTAGTGGGCTTGTTGGAGGCGCAGCGGAGAAGGAGGGCAGCATGCGTGTGGATGCGGGGCAGGATGCGGCGCTGCAGGCCCTGACGGTGATGGACCACGAGGCCGGGGAGGAGTTACTGACCATGTGTGAGCACCTGCGGCAGCTGGAACACTTCGTCTTGCAGATGGAGAAGGCCCTGGAGCGGCGCACCGAGAGCTAAGGCGGAGGCGGGCAGGCAAAGGGCCATGACACATAGAGGCAAACGGCTGCGGTTTTGTACGCTGAGAGAGAGAGAACCAGAGATGCCCCCTACTACACTGCTATCACACACACACACACACATACACATCAATGTACATTCGTCTTTTTTTTATTTGTTTGCTGTTTTTGCGCAGACTCAACGGTACCAATGTCAGTATTAAAAAAGAAAAATAGAGAGAAAAGAGTGAAGTGGAAAAGCTGACGCACCAATGTGAGATACGCCAGTGTTTGATGGCCGTACATAAGAGAAAAGAGTGTTGTCTTCTTTGCCATAGCACGCCGTTAACGTACATCTCAGGGATTGTTCACAAAGGCCTACCGTTTGCGTCTTTGCCACGGCGAGGGCGTGCTCCTCAACCATGCGATGGTGCCTCTCATGGACGATCATGTTCACGATGGACGCTTCTCCTACTTTTCCCTTTGCTTGTGCCGCACCATTTACCGGTTTTCTCACTGCTACGGCAAGCAGAGCTCAGTTGATTTTTATTTTTTTATTCTTCTTTGCAGCAGAGCATTGCGACGCACAACCTCTATCTGCTTGCCTTGCTTTTCCATTTTCACATTTCGATCCGCATTGCAATTATACTTCTTTTTGTATTGTCCATTACACATACACAAGTTTCTTTTACACCGCGTTACCGTGCTCTTGTGGGTAGTTTTTTATACAAGGTGACCTTCTCGGTTTTTCTTTTTTCTCTTTTCTCTCTCTGCGTGATGTCTGCTTCTGCCGGTGCCCCGCCGCACGCCCCGGGCGAACGATTTCACTGCCGCGTCGACGTGGAGGATGTCTGCGTGAGCGTCGAGGGCAACGCCGCCTCCAGCACCACGGCGCTCTTCTGGGAGGAGGCCCGCGTGGCGTGCAAGTTCAACGGCATCACGCAGCGGACTCGGTGGATGGCGCTGCAGTCCGCGATGGACGAGGTGAAGAAGGAGCTGCAGACCGCCGCGGACAACGCCGGCGACGACGGCGCTGCGGCGCAAACCGGCGGGCTGCTGGCGCTGCCGTACACCGCCTTCAGCAACTTGTCTTACGAGGTGGAGTTCACGGCGGAGGCGGCGGCCGACCCGTCCGTCACGGCGGTGCGCACGGTGAAGCCGAAGCGGTTCCACGTGATGGAGTTTGCCGTGGAGGCACAGAACCTCCACCGGGTGTACTCGGCCTCTGGTGGGCAGACGGGCGACCGTGCCCCCACCAGCGGCAACATGGAAGTCATCTCCGCCTCGCTGAACAAGAAGGCGGCGAAGGTGTCGGCGTGGACGCGCAACATCTTCTCCAAGCTGGGCGGTGACAAGAAGGAGGAGGCGGGTGCGCACCACCACCACCACGCCAGCGCGAAGGACAAAACGAAGCGGCGATGGCGAGCCTGGCGGACCACAAGGTCACGGGCAGCAACTCCGCAACGTCTGGGGCACCGGCGGGTGGGGTGGGCGACACCGCCGTGCATGAGGGGTTGTACCTCACGGTGCTGAAGAGCATCGACGTCAGCGAAGCCTACAACCGCCCTGGGGGACGGCAGGCCTACTGCCTGGTCGTGAAGCCCGAGTCGCGCAAGCTGCCGGAGGCGGGTGTGGGCACGCCCATCACCATCTCCTTTTCCATCGTGGCGCACTACGGCGAGACGGCCAGCGTGCCGCGCAACTTCCACAACTTCGCCATTGTGATTGACCAGTTCGTGCTGGACTACACCGAGGCCGCCACGGCGCTGCCGGCGGACGCGCGCGAGGACGGGGAGCAGCCGCGCACCATCACCAGCTACGCGTTTGGCTTCACGGCGAACACCGCGGCGCACCCGAGCGGGATGGAGGCGGCGTCGCGGCCCGTGCCGGTGGCCAGCGCCGCCGGCGCCGCAAGTGGACACGGCGAGGACGGCGGTGCGTCGGCGATCCGCGTCATCGACTTTGACCGGCTGCACCGCGAAGGCGATGAGCGGCGGCGCACCCGCGAGGATTACAAGGCGCTGCCCACGTCGTGTGTGGTGGTGTCGGGCTCGGCCGGGAATCAGCCAGCGAATCAGCCGCGACTGGGCAACCGCGTCGTGTGTGTCTCGCGCTTCAAAGCGTCCCCGGACGGCCTCTGCAAGCCCTCCTTCAAGTGCCAGTTTGAGGTGTCACTGGTGCGCTTCTTTGGCAGCGGTGGCGGGTGTGTCCGTGAGGCTGCCGCGCCAATCAACCTGGCCTCGTTTCTGAACGAAGAAATCATGCCGCAGCGCATCCGCACGGTGAAGTTTGAGCTCGGCGAGGTGATGTACCTGCGGCTGCGTCGCTTCTCCTTCGCGGAGCCGGAGGTGCTGCGGGCGCCGCTGTTACTGCCGTACGACTACAACAACACGAACGTGCAGCTGCCAGCCCCACCGGCCAAACCGCAACAGAGGCAGCAGACACAGCAACAGCAACAACAAAACAGAGCAAACGAGAGCCGTCCCGCTGCTGCAGCGCAGGCACCACCACCGGCTGCTGCCACGAATGCCGGTCAGTTTTCCAACGTGGCTGCACCTCAGCAGCAGCAGCAGCAGCAGCAGCCACCAGCACCACCACCGGACGGTCTCCCTGTCCTCTCCTTCGAGGACTCCGGCAGCGACTCGACGGACACGTCCTCTGCCGCGGTGCCAGCGGCGCAGCAGGCGCAGTTCAGCGACA
>AUXI01000783.1:0-11980 GCA_000482105.1 Crithidia acanthocephali | reverse complement strand
ATCGGTAGTCTTTAACGGTATGCGAGGCAGCGGGAGGAGAGAGAGAGAGGGAATTGCTTTCCTGTCAACTCTCATCATGAGCATTCCAACCAACTCTTTGTATGTATTCATTTTCTATCTCCTTTTTCCTTTCTGTGCGCTGCAAATTTTGGTTTTTATTTGTCCGTCTTAAAAAAAAAAAAAACTAGGCTTTCCTTTCAAAAGACCATTCCGTCTCCAACCTCTATTCACTTATCTCAACACAAAGCTCTTTTTTCGCTCATCGTCGACTCCACCTTCCTCTACTGTATAGGTTTTCACTACACCTCATTTCGTGTACGCTTCCTTTTTCTTTTTTATTCGTATACACAAAACAAACATACACACACAAAAACAAAAACCCACTTTTCGTACTTTTTCATAATGCTCCGCGGTGCTGTTGCGATTGGTGTGGCCACGGCCCTCTTTACGGCGCCGATGGTGGTGACGATGGCGGCCTGCAAGCGTGAAGCACAGGAGAAGCTGAAGGCACATTCGCAGGCCACCGCAAACGGCCACAGCGACCACTAGTGGATTGCTGTGTGTGTGTGTGTTTGTGTGGATGTAGTGAGTCTCTCTTGGCGCTTCCTCTCCATCTTCCTTCTCACTTCCTTTTTTCTTTTTAGTAATTTGACTCGCCTTACCGTCGGCGATGCTGTGTGGTCGTCCGTGAGTCTCCGTTCTTCGTCGCGAGTCTACCTGGCAACGCCTTCCCACCACTGCAAGCGTGCAAGCTCTTGTGTGTGAAGCGGGATGATTGTGTGTAGTGGGGTCACTGCCGCGTTGCAAGTATCACAGCAGTCCCTGTATTGTAACCAGCGAAGGAGCTCATCTCGCGGTACACTTCTCTCTTCGCCAAGCCATTATTATCATTATTATTGTTTCCTTTTCCCTTTTCTCTTTTATTGCTGCAAAAACGCGAAACGTCAAAAAACAAACAAACAAAAACCGCAGCAACAACAAAAAACAAAGAAAAGCATTCAAAACAAAACTGAACCAGGGTGTGAGAAAAAGAGTTGTCCGTTTTCATTTATACACATATATACCCAGCCAACTGAAGGAAAGACTGCTTTACTCAACGGTGAAACACTCTCTTTCTTCAAACTTCTTTTCTTTTAAATTCGCTGATCAAAATGCGAACTAGGCAATGTACTTGTTATAGCGATGCAGAGCTACTCACCAAGGAGTCACGAGGTATTGGCGCTGAAAGGTGTAGAAATCTGAGATAAATCTGTGCTCGTCTTCTTTTTTCATCGAAGGAGAGATCTTTCTCTGAACGCTTTTCAACGTTTCTTGCTTCGATAGACCAGCTCCCATGTGCTTCTGATGTTCTGGTAGACATGTGTTGTCATGATTCAAAGAAAGAAAGAAAGAAGAGATAGGGTCAGGAAATGAGAAGCTGTAAAGAACTGAACACAGAAAGAACCAAGTGTCACGCTTGCTCGCTGTGTCTCCTCGTGGAGGAAACAAAAAAGCTCAGTGGTGGGGGGCTCTTGCAACACACGCGTACGTGTGAAAACATCAAGAACAAAGACGTCAACATCAACACAGATCCCGTGCCTTTCTTTTTTTAGTGCTCAAAAACGCTGCACGTGTCATCTCCGCTCTCCACTGTTTCTCGTATTGCTCTTTTTTTTTTTGCTCCTCTTTTTGTCTGTGTCACATCCAGACGCGCTATTCATCGCGATTCCCAACAGAGAGAAAAAAAAATACTAATAAAGCACCCCAGCACTGTGTGCGGATTAGCTTCTGTGGCTTGTCGAAACAACTCAACAGGACCACTTTTTAGTTTTCTCATCACGGCGAGCAGCCAAAACAGCAAAAAGCTGCATCTCTGCTCTTCGGTTTTTTTTTTGTTCGCATTGGTTTTTCGAAGCTCATCGTTCACTGTTAGTAGCTTAGTTTTTTCTCTTCTCTTTTTTCAACACAGATATCAACAGCGACTTCAAGAAGTTTCTTTTTACACTAGCCCTAAGCTGCCCATCTAGACGCAGCCACCAAAAAAACCAACAAACAATATTTTAGACTTCGATTAGAGGCAAGATAGCTACCAAGGCTACTCTGAGAACAGTTCTTCTTTTCTTTGTCCTACCTCTATCACTCTGAGCACTTCTCCGTTCTTTCTCCTACTAGTACTTTAATCAGCATCCAAAAAACGTGCTTCTTTCTTTCTCTTTTCTAGCAGCAATCAACGATAAAACTGTGCCGCAGGTCATTTCCCTTTCGCTGTTCGTACACCGTCATCCCCCGCTTTTTTTTAGATCTTGCGTTGCGTCTCACCTAGTATAGGTATTCTAGCGGATACATTTTTTTTTTTTACTTCTACTCTTACCACTTTATCAGCGACGATGAGTGGAGTGGTCGTTGCGCCTGCCCCGCCTGTCATCCCTGCCGGCACACCGGCCCAACCCGGCCCCTCTGTGCGCGAAGGCACCATCGCGGTGACGGAAGCCTTCGGCCCTAAAACGGCCACCCACGTGTCTGCAGCAGAGCTGGCCGCACAGGCAAAGGCAAAGATGCTCGCAGAGGCACAGCACCACAGCCTCGACAGCGCCGGCGTAGCCCCAGGTGGACTGCGTCCATCGGTGCGGGAGTCGACCATCGCGGCGACGGAGCTGCATGGGCCAAAGGCGGCAAACCACATCCCAGCCAGCGAGCTACCGAAATCCATGACGACGGTGCCGCAGGTGGACCGTCCAACGCGGTACCCGGAGGGCCCTCCGCAGTCCACCAACGTCGCCACGCCCGCACCGAATTTGGACAACACCCCTAATCCGGAGACGCCGGCTGCCTCTGCGGCAGCTGCGGAGGCGCCAGCGACGACGGCACCACAGCCGCCAGTGCAGGCTGCACCGGAGCTTCCGGCAGCCGAGACTGCTGCAGCGCCAGAGGCGGCCCTGCGTGATGCGGAGGGCCGTCTGCCGTCCATCCGTGAGTCCACCGTGGCCACCACCGAGCAGCACGGTCCGAAGGTCGGTCACCACGTCCCGCCCAGCGAGCTGCCGGCAGATGCGGTGGCCATTCCAGAGGTCGAGCGGCCGGCCCCTGCACCACAGCAGTCGGTGGCCTCGAGGGCCGTTGCGACGATGGCAGCGGTGGTGGCCCCGCTGGCCGGGACGGCGGAGGTGGAGGCACCGGTGCCGGCCGTGCCGGAGTTGATCCTGCGTGATGCGGAGGGCCGTCTGCCGTCAGTGCGCGAGTCGACGATTGCGATGGCGCAGAAGTACGGACCGAAGCAGCCGAACCACGTCACACCGAGTGAGCTGAACAAACCGGCCGCTGCAGCCGCAGTGGTGGAGGCGCCGGCCGGCCAGCTGGCGAAGGCGGCTCCTGCGACAAACGCCCGACTGAAGAATGATCACCGCACGCACGCTGTCACGGTGCCAGCGGCGAAAGAGGTGCAGCGGGTCGGGAGCGGCTCACTGCTGGCCAAGCCGATTCGGGAGTGGGGCACGCAGGACGTGAAGCAGGCGGCGTCGCAGGTGGTGGAGAACAAGGTCGTCATGACGGCCCTCGCCGTCGGCGCGGCCGCGCTCACCGTCTTCTCGGTCTACAAGGGGGTTGAGATGTACAACCACTACCGCCTGGGGCAGAGCATCGCGGAGGTGGAGCGGGAGAAGCCGACGGTGGTGCACCTGTACATCCACCGCCGCTCACCGCTGGCGCCGAGCGTGTCCATCCCGTGCACTCGCATCGAAACACTGCTGCGGCTGGCGCACGTGCCGTACGAAGCGCACGTCATCTCCGACCCCTCCGTCTCCCCAAACGGCGAACTGCCCTTTGTTGTCTTCAGCGGCCTGCGGATCGCCGGTGCACAGGATATCACCGATGCCCTGGCGCGGGAGCTGGACGTCAGCCTCGACCGCGACCTGTCCCGCGAGGACCACGCCACGGGCGTCGCACTGCTGTCGGCGGTGCGGTACAGCCTGACGCGTGGCTACATGCGCTCCGTTCACGTGGACCGCCCGGATGTGATGCGTCCCTACTACAGCGAGATGAACCGCACCCCAGATTGGGTGACGCGCTTTGCGCTGCGACGCATGCAGCGGCGCCTGGCCGACGTAAACGACACGAGCGGCTACAGCCAGCTCTCCTCGGAGCAGTACGTGCACGAGCTGCTGCGTGATGTGCACGCCATTGAAGCGCTGCTGGAGCACCACACCTACCTCTTCAGCAGCGACTACCCGAGCTCCTTCGACTGCGCCTTGTATGCGTGGCTGCTGCCGGTGGTCGCGATGGAGGACGCGGCGGAGGTGAACGAGGCTTTCGCGTACATCGTGGAAAGCGAGCTGCTGACGAACTTTGTGCGCCGCATGACGGAGCTCGCCTTTCCCGATTTGGACGAGCTCGTCTACGGCCAGCTGGAGGAGGAGGCAACAACGGAGGAGGACGGCGCTGTGCCGGCGCAGCAGCAGCAGCCGCGGCAGCCGTCGCTGACGTCGGAGGAGGAACACACCTCCGCCTCGCGGGAGCGCTCGAAGCCGCAGGCCGCGTCGTCGTCGTCGTCCACGCGGCGGCCTCGCATGCGTCCATCGGAGTCGCTGCGGCGCGCGGCGGACTCGTCGACCGGCGGTGCGGCAGCCGAGGAGGAGGCGGAGACAGACTCACCCGCTCGACCATCGCAGCGGGAGATGCGTCTTCCAGGCGAGCACTAAAGTGTGTGGCACCAAAAAGGAAAAAAAAATAATAGGAAGAAACCTGCCACGCTACCGCCAACTCCGCTTTTCTTTGTTGTTTCCACGGAGATCCATGGTAGTGCGACCGCCTGCATTTGTTGTGCTCATGTGCAAACAACAAGATGCTTTCTTTGGGACTGTACGTACTGATAAATTAGTTCCTCGCTTCCATTGTTTTTAGGTTTCTCACTCGTATACGGTAGAGTTTCTCTTCTCTTTTTTTTTTTTTACTGGTTGGCGGGGGGCATGTGCTGGAATTCTAATACACGTGCCTCTTGTTCTCTGTTCGTTTATCGTTTCAAATTGTGAGTTGCACCTCCGTCTCGGTAAGTGTAGAGAGAAAACGGTGTCGTCTTTGAGGAGTGGGGAGTGCGCGTTCGACTTTAACTCAAAGTGGAGTCGTTTTTCAGAGCTGCCTTGACGTGCTGTGTCTTCTCTCCCTTTTTTTTTTATTCCCTCATTTATATTGCTATGAAAAACAGCTTACTTCCACTGTCCTGCGCGTTAAAGGGATTTGGGTTTTAGAACTGTCAGGCGTTGCTGCCTTTTTTCTTTCATTTGTGCTGTTGTCTCTATCTGCTAATCCCTCATCTTTTCCTCAAGACTCTCAAAATATTTCTTAAATCTACGTGATGGTGCTTTTTCTGGTTTTTGTTTCTTTCTTTTACTCCCAGCTGCATCGAACTCATGTTCACTGCGCTCTCATCGTCTTTTTTTCCCTTTGCTTTGGCGTGTTATTTGATAAGTGACTCCTCTTCCCTTTAGCACTTACCGATTTAGTCTATAGTTACGATTGCTAGCTGGCGCGCTTTGCTTTCGTGCACGCATTCGTGTTCTCCAGCGCTGAAGAAGCTGGAAAGAGTGTGCGGTCGACGCGACTCTTTCTTTTTGTTTTATTCTTTTGTTTAATTTTTTTTGCTTGTTTACGTTTTTTCAAACAATCACGATCGCTTTTGTCTTTTCTACAACTCATTTCTTCATCGATTTCTGTGCTTGGAAAAAAAAAAACCAGAAAGAACAATTGAAATTGGTCGACTGTCTAGCTGCGCTTGCACGAACATTGCGCGGGTGCAGAGGTCGCGCATCACAGAAGCAAAAAGCTTGGCCACCAGGAAAGCTCACCACCGCGACCTGCTCTCGTGGCGCTTTACTTTCCTGTTGCAAAAAAAAAAGAAGAAGCGGGGATTTGCAAAGCAGACGAGATCTCTTTGTCTCGAACTTAGTGTTTCACATTTTTTTTTTTTGCGTCCTTCGTTTCGTTCCTGCACGACTTCTCTTTTCTTGTTCTGAACTCTCTCTCTTTCTCTCTATTTGTTTTTCTCTTCTTCCTCCTCTTTCCCGTGAAGACTTTCTAGCATTCCCCAAGTTTTCTCTTTCAGTTCGACCAAACACAGTTACCACCTCTCTCCACACCCACTCTGCACACCATGTCCTCACACCAGCAGCAGATCAACGAGGCGGCCGCTGAGGCGATGCACAGCGCCGAGAACCCGCAGGAACCGGAGTACCCGGTCGAGGAGCCGCGGCAGAAGTCGCAGGCTGAGAAGGAGCGCGATGAGGCGGCTGCGGAGGCGATGCGTCGCGCGGACAACGCGTACAGCAAGAAGGGTGATGAGTTGTAGTTAAAAAAAAAGGAAGAACGAAGAGGACGGAAGAGTTAAGCGGTACGACGCGATCAGCAGTTGGTAAACATGAACATGGATAGTTCAGGTGTTTTGTATGATGGCGTGCGTAGCTTTCTCTCTCCTCTTCGGAAACTTCTCTTTTCCAATGGCGCTGTGTCTGCGATGCGCTGATGTATGCAACGCGGTGTATGTGTATGCTGTGACGTGTGCGGCAAGAGGCAACGATCAATTCTCTTGGCTGGTGCACAGCTCACCACGACGTGAAATCAGTGCTTGCATACAGCTCTTCGGACCTATTTGATTTCTATCTTTCTTCTTTATCTATCCAGGTTATCGATGGCGTAATCGTTGCTTCTTTTGCTTTGCTTTGCTTTCTTTCTTTCTTTTTTTTTTCGCAAATTACTCCTGCCTGGTGCAAGTGAAAAAAGAGAACGAAACACAACATACAACTACCTCTCTGCCCTCTTTATATACCGTGGGTTGTAGTTTAAAGTTTTGTTTTTTTGTTTTCTCAAGGTTGGTGCGGTCAGCTCCTGCTTGTGTGTTTCTTCACACACCAACCTTGAAAAAAGGCCCTTCGGTAAAGCCTCTTCTCTTTTTTTTTCTGCGTGTGACCAGCAGTTTCTCCTTTTATTACTCTCTCCTTTTCTTGTTATTCTTCAGATTCAAATCGCTCAGCATGTTCCCTCTTTGCTGAAATACACGAGAAAAAAGATTTAAAAAACTGCAAGAATGTTCGTGGCAGCTGTACCGAGAGGTTTTTAAAGAGACCAAAAAAAAAAAAAGGGCCACACGGGAAACACTGAACGTGTGTGTATCGCCAGCTGTGACAGCACACCCGTGACCAGTGCTTCTTTTTGACTGTAGAGCCCGTAACGGACGCGCCGCAATGAGCGGTGCTCCACCGCGCTCGTACGTTGCGTTTTTTTCCCATTGTGTTCGGCTTCCTTCTCAATGATCCGTCACTCGTCGCGTTTTCCCACTCTCCTTCCGTCGCCGTTGCCTTCTCTCCCCTCATTCTTCATTCAAAAAAAAAGCTCTTATAGTTTTTGTAGTGCTCTCTCAAAGAAACACACAACGGGTGTTAGCGATAACGGAGTCAACTACGTACACTGTACAAATAAGGAAAAAAAAGAGAAGGCACCCATAGAAGAAAAAAATGCAGAGTACTGCCGTAGCACCCGCCGCCCCAGCAGCGGCCTCCTCTAATGCTGTCGGCACCGCCGCCGCTGCTGCTTCCGGCAAGCCCATCTTCACAATTGAGGAGTTCTACCCCGTCTTCTTCTCTGCCTGGGAGCGGGAGACGGGTCAGTGCAGCATCTGCTGCAACCAAGTCGAAGGTCCCTGTGTGGTGTGTCAGAGCAACGCAGAAGTGACGTCGGCAGAGTGCGGCATCACCTGGGGCGAGTGCGGCCACGCCTTCCACACCCACTGCATTGAGAAGTGGCTCAAGACGCGACGGGTGTGTCCGCTGGACAACAAGGAGTGGGCGGATCGCTCCGATTGGAACAACTCGGCCGCAGTGTAGACGCAACAACCCGAAACGGAATGAACTTGGTGGACAACTCCCCCCCCCCTCTTATTTTTATTACATAATTCTGCATGTTCATGTTTTTGCGGTGACTGAGCAAACCGCCGAAAAAAAAAAGAAAGGAATACAAACTCCACTGCTCTTCTCCATTCTTATCAGAGTTGACTGGCTTTTATTATTATTATTTTTTTGTCTTGCGCCGCATGCGGACAACCCTATTTGATGTTGGCTTCTACTTTATGATTTACCTTTTCAACCTCGAAAAAAAAATATACTTACACGCTTATGACTGCAGCTGAAAAGTGGAGGAGAGTGCCTTTCTTCCATGATGAACCCAAGCGCTTCTGAAAAAAAAAAAAGAAGCCGATTCCACTAAGAAAATGGAATGAAGCGTGCAGTGCATCGGTTTTGTGCTGCGACTCGACAGCCACGTTGCACCGGCTGAAGTCCCTCTTTGGTCTGTGCCACCTCCAGCGGAGTGTGGTGCCAGCTCGTCTTGCAACGAGCTGTTTCAACGCGCACACATACACCAGTCTAATTAAAGACAGCAAAACAGAAGACTTAAGCACTTTTCGCAACAGCCCCCCCCCCCCCTCCGTTACGCTCTGTGCTAGAGTATTCGAACTGTTCCTTTTCTTTTTTTTTGCCTCTCTTGTACTCCGTCATCTCGACCTTGCTCGAACGCTTCTATCATCATTCATCGTCGGTGAGTGTGCTGCACACACACACACACACACACAAAGCAGGCCGTCAGAGCATCTAAGCACCAAGCAGGCAACACAAATAGAGAGAGAGAGAGAATATCGTGCAACTCGCCATTCCCTCTTCCTTTCTCTTTACGTGCTCCACCCTTGTCCAAGTGGAAGACCTAATTCTAAAAAAAAAAAATAAACGAGCCGCTCACAGCAGTGTGTTTGTGTTGCCCATTGTAGACCAAAATAAAAACGGGAAAGGGAAATATGCACTTCCCGAAGCTGCCGCGGCTGCACTCGCGCGGTGCCGCGGCTGCCAAGCCGGCACCCGAGGAAGCCTCCTACACCGTTCTCTTTCACAAGGCCGTTGAGATGGCAAAACACAAGCTCCAGCTGCTCAAGCCACATCAACGTAAAATTATTATCGGCGCGGCTGCGGTGGTAGGACTGGCGGTGGCCTACCAAACAGCAGCACACATGCACACGTTGGTGCAGCGTCGGCGCCGCCGTCAGCTCCTGCGTGCCTGCGAACACGACGGTGAGTTACACCTCTTTATCCTTCCGCGGTCGCCGTGGTCGCCGAGCCTGTCCCCGGCGTGCACGCGGGTGGAGGCCTACCTGCGTGCGAACGGCATCCCGTACAAAGCGGTGGAAACGATTGACCCGACCGGTGCACCCAACCTGGAGCTGCCGTTCCTCGTGTACAAGGGCACCCGCATCGACCAGTTGCCGCGCATTTTCGACTTTTTGACGGCGGAGTTTACTGTAACGATGGACGACGCACTAACGCGCGAGGAGCGTGCGATTGGGGCGGCGCTGCGCCGTGCCGTCGAGTACAGCATGGAGCGCTTTCTCTACCGCACCGTCTTCATCGACCACCCAAGCGTCGCGGTGACGCAGATCGCACGAGCGCTGCACATCTCACACCTGCGTGCGCGTCTGGCGGTGCGTCGCTACAGCAAGGTGCTGCAGCGGCGTCTCGCCATCACGGCCTACGGCGCGCTGGTGAGTGAGCAGTACGAGAACGAGTTCCTGCTCGACTGCGAGGCCTTGGAGGCGCAGATCGGTGAGAAGCGGTTTTTGTTTAGCAACACCGACGTCACGAGTTATGACTGTGCGGTGTACGCACTCCTCGTGCCGTTTGCGTACATGGGCAAGTACACCGCCCTCAGCACGGCGTACATGGCGGTGGCGGACAGCACGGTGCTGATGGCGTACATCGCCCGACTGTCGAAGCGGCTCTTTGCCGATGTGGCGGCGCGGTTTGACGCGGCAGATATGACCTTTGAGACGTCACACGCCTCTTCCTCTGTCGTGGAGGAGAGTGAGGATGAGGAGGAGGACGGTGTGGAGGCGGTGGCTGCGGTGGCTGCGCCGACGTCCACTGCGATGCGGCGTGATGTGGAGGTGTCTGATGAGGATCTGAAGGTGACGCAGAAGCCCGCGGAGGACGATGCACCGTCTGCTGTAGCCGCCACGACGTCGCCACGCGTTGCTGCAGCGGAGGAGAAGGCGCCACCGAAGGCGGTGAAAGAGAAGAAGACGCCGTCGAAGGCGCCAGCGAAGAAGGCGAAGTCAACGGAAGGTTCGCCGAAGAAGCCTTAGAGCCTCTGGCATTGGGAAAGAGGAAAAAAAAAAGGAATCAGAGGTGGGAAGAGAAAAAAAGCTTCGACTTGTTTGTGTGCTTCAATGATAAACTCCTCATCAGTGGGCTGCAACTGCCCTTCCCCCTTTTCTCCTCTTTTTTGGTTATCTCTCCGGTTCTTTCATGGATGGCCGTCGCTTCTGTCAGAGCAAGAAACAAACGCGTCACAGATGTACATAACTCTCTTTGACGGTTTTGACTCGTTTCCTTCCGTGAGCACTCAACACCGCTCTTAACCTTCGAAAGCGGTCTTTTCTTTGTTTTTGTTGTGTTCGATGGCTCCCTTCTTCTTTTATGTTCTTTCTGGGTGTTGTGTGCACAGAGCTGCAGTGCTCTGCGCGCGTTTTTTTTTTTTTAACGATCTTCGCTCGATCGCCCGTGAGGCTCAACGGCTCACTCGTGCTCTCCTTCGCTGACTAGCGCCGTTGTCCAGTTGCAATCAAAAAAAAAAAAATGGTGTGTGCGTGTATGTGTGTCTTGCGCGCCTGTGTGTCATGCGACAGGACAGCGTAGACATGCTCTTTTTACAAAGCAAAATAAAAAGCCGCAAAAAAAAACAAATAATATGAACAACACCCATTGTACGGGCCCTTTACACTGCATCTTGTATTTTGCTGAATTGAAAAGAGAAACCTTCATGAAAAAGTACGTTGGCAAACTAAAGCTGCTTTTGTTGTGTGTGTTGTAGTCGTGTGTGAGGTCAGCAAACAGACACGCACAGCTACGCTGCGATGAGCATGGAGGCCCTTCTACTCCTGTCATCTTGTTCTCCCCAGCGCAATCAGCAGTAACACACCACCGCATATCGAATTAGGACACGATGGTAGCCTTCTTCTTCGCATCTTCTTTGACCCGCTCCTCCTCCGTTGTGTTGCAATTTCCTGGCTTGCTTCCTTTGAACCACACACACACACACACACACATCCATGTCCTTAACTTTGAAGCAAACTCCCACATTACTTGGCGGACGGTGCACACCTTGCCCCTTTAATCTGCAAGTTTGAGATACAACAAGTGGCAAACAACAACCATAAGAAGCTGTCCGATCCATTTCCTAGTGATCGGCTGTGCAACTAGAAATCACGTGTAGATACGACGACTAGAACACAAACACCTCACCTTTCTCATTCGTGCTTTCTCTCTCTTTCTCTTTTTTTATTTTTTTATATTTGTGCAAGCTGGAGCTACGCAACTATCTGTAGAGTTTTTCTCTAAGCTCTGCCGCAAAGCATCTGACCTTTCTTTTCTCACCTTTCTTCTTTTCCGCTTTTTGTTGTTGCTGCAGCAGAGCATCAGAGCACCAACGTGCTTGCTACGTCAGCTCCCTCAAGCACTTTTGCAGCGTTAAAAAAAAAAGACAAAAAGAACTGAGGTCGAAACGCGCGCTACGCTTAAATAGTAATTTGCTTTTCTTTTCTCTAGCTATCCTCCTTTATCATTTTGACTCTCTTCTTGTTAAAGCATGCGATATTCGCAATCCATATATATTTCTTTCTTTCTGTGTCTCTCTCTCATATCACATTCATCTCCGAGTATCAACAAACCATCAAAACTAGCTAGTAGAAGTCGTGTTTCTACACGTGGTCTTTTAGGAGCTTCTTTTTTTTGTTTTTGTCCTTTTTTTTTTGACTATATTTTACTTTCTGCGACACCACCGGCTTCGCTTGTCGCACGACAACGGCTACGAGCACGTTTGCAGCTTTTTTTTCCTTTCCTTCTTCTCTAAGAAACAAGAATGGACTTTCCATCCGACTCCAGCGGCGACCTCACGGCGTCGAAGCGCATCGTCTTTG